>APFE030954002.1:25084-38325 GCA_000404065.3 Pinus taeda | reverse complement strand
GTTGTAATCTGATAAAATGGTAGTTTTTCTGAAGAGGACGTAGTGTCAAAATCTCTGTATCGCTTGAACAACTACTAGGGCAAGCTTTTCAATGTAGGAGTATTTCATTTCCATATCATTTAAGTTTCGGCTTAAATAATATATAGGATTTTCAATTCCATTATCCTCTTAAACTAAAACCATTGCTATGGTTGTATCTATTGCAGCCAGATATAGGTTAAAGTCCTTTTGATAATCAGGAGCATACATTAATGACGCTTGTATTAGAGATTTCTTTAAAGCATCAAAGGAAGCTTGTGCGACCTGATCCCAAACGAAGGGTACTTCTTTTTTCAATAGACGAGTATAACCTTTAGCTAGTTCGACGTAATTTGGAATGAAACTCCTAAGGAAGTTTTCTTTCCCTTGGAGTTTCTGAATCTAAAGCAAGTTTGAAGGTGGAGGCAAATCGATGATTGCCTGAACCTTGCATGGGTCGAGAGGAATCCCATCCTTTGAGACCACGAAGCCAATTAAACGACCAGAACTGACACAAAACACACATTTGTACGGATTGAGTCGTATCTTGTAGTGTCGGCAACGTAGAAATATCGCTCTCAAATGCCGCAGATGATCGGTCCGCTTTCGCGAATGAGCTGGAAGATCGTCGAGATATGGTTGAACGATGTTCTTGATGTCATGGAAATCATAGTTCATTGCTCTCTGAAAAGTTTCCCCTGCGTTCTTTAAACCAAAGGGTAGCTTGCGATATGCGAATGTGCCCCACAGACAAATGAATGCAGTATTTGACTGGTCCTGTGGGTGGATATTTATTTGATTATACCCAGAAAATCCATCCATAAATGAAAATATTACACATCTGGCGCATTCATCAATTATCTAGTCAATAAAGGGTGTAGGGTAGTTGTCTTTCAGACAAGCTTGATTTGCATCCCTGTAATCGACACACACTCTAATCGTTCCTTTCTTTTTCATCACAGGAACAATATTCGATACCCAATCGGTAAGAGGAATCGGGTAAATAAAACCAGCATGGAGGAGTTTTTCAACTTCCGCCTTGATGGCAATGACCTTCTTGGGGTGCACCTGCCGTAGCCGTTGTCGTACCGGCTTGACATCTAGATACATCTTAATTTCGTGTTCAACTCTGCTTGAGTCAATACCTAGCATTTCGTCATATGACCAAGCAAAGACATCTCTAAACTCGCGAAAGAGAGTGCTATATATTTCCAGTTCTAAAGAAGAACAAGATTTGTCGACATATGAATATTCTCTACAACATCTGTTTTGGATGAGATATTTATGGCAGCAGTCTCTTTGATATTGGATAGGTTTCTCTCGGAATCCACCATATTTACAGTATTTGTCAGAAAGTCAAATACTGAAGGATGGTGTAGGTTGCTGGAATTATCTTCTTTCCAGTTCAAAAGATGGGAACGATGGTGGTAATCTTCCCATGGTGCCCCATCAATCATCATCGATTGAATGATTCCTTTGTCTGTAGAGTGTACTTGCGACCAAGGATCTGAAGGGGTGCCATATTCCTTAGACCTATCTATCCAAATGCTTGATGAGTGTTGATACGGGTTTGCCTCCCATGCTAAAAACATTGATTGCTATAATATTTCCAAGGGGTTAGAGGCAATACCTGCAGATGATCCATTTTAACATCATTTTCTGACATCTTTTGAATGGAAGATATCATATTGCAAGTTCCTACGTCAGCCACTTCTACCAAATTGGTTGGAGGCGGTAGGGTAAAACTTCCCATTAAAGTGGGGTCTTTTAGTAGGCCACTCCGATATTTTGAAGTGCACTAGGGCTTCCAAGGATCGTCGGAATGCTTCCCGTAACTTGCGAACTGTTGGGGAGAAAAGTTTTTTGGTCGATTATTGTAATTCCTCCGTGGGAAGGAAATGCAATTTTCCTAAAGTAGGTCGACACAATGGCTGCCATGGCATATATCTAGGGTCTTCCCAGTAGGATGTTGTAATTGAGGTTTCCATCGATGACTTCAACATCAATTTCTACTATTTTGCCCCCTAGTTCGACTTGCAAGTTATGTAATATTCCATACGAGGTGTATGTTCGTCCATCAAATGCTTCTAATGTCATCGACGATCGCAACAAAGATGGAGACCCTAGAGTTTTCCAACAACTCATCGACATGATACATGTGGATGCCCCCTCATCAATAATTGTTCTATGAACAATTTTGTTGAGGGCTTTCACTTGAATGAGGAAAGCTAGTTGAGTTGGTAACTGAGGGTCGGATCCTTTGTGATTAAAAGATACAAGATTGGAATTCGTTGAGTCAATCGCACCTATTGCTGATAACAAAGCCTGCTTTTGGGAGGGGCAATTTTGTAGTACCTCAAGAGTCGACATCATGGAGGGCAATTGGGCTAAATGCTCCACTATATTATAGTGTTGTGCTACTCAGGCACGAGGATTAAATGACGATTTGTGTACTACTCCCTTCGACAATTTTATTGTTAATTCAGGAATGATGGGTGGCACAACTTCGATCGAAGTTGTTGTTGAACTACCAGGTTGATCATTATCCTTGTTGTTCAACATCTATGGATTCCCGTAATATTTACTCCTTCTCGATATCAGAGCATCATTCAGTTGCTTTGAAACTGACAACATTAGCACTTGGGATGGGGAAGCATTTTCGCTAGCAACCAGATTTGTTCCTGGGTTCGGAAACGGATCAGTCAATACAGTCGAGGTTTTTGAACTTTTGAGGGATTTTCTAAGTTCATCTATATATGGAAAATCTTTGCTCCAATGATCCTCGTCACATATATGACATGGATTTTTTGGTTTCCTATCCCCATAAGGGTTTGTAGAAGATTTTCTAGGAGATGAGTCCTTCTGGTTTTTCTTCTTCCCTTGTTTTTTCTTCTTGCCTCCCGGTTGCTTGGGTTCTTTGCCTTTGTCTTTTGACACGACATTTACTTCCGAGGCTGGAAGTTCCTCATTTGCGTTTTGACTCGAAACAATGTGGGCATTTTTCGATGTAGCCTTTACGGTTTTAGTGCTTGTCGTACCTATCACGCCATCGCCAGCATGAGAGTCTTTGTTTGATTTAGGAGGTGGAGGAATGGAAAATTTTGGTCTAGGAGCATCAGGGATTTTATCGTAGAGCATGCCAAACTGAGTATAGATCAAGTCTAGATATTGTGCATGAGAAATAACTTGCTCTTCAGTGATGACTCCTCCCTTTGCCACATCTTCTGTAATAGCAGGTAATAGTGACTTAATAAACCATTAAGCTAATAACTGATCAAGAACATACATTTTTACCATTCTACGACGACGTCACCATTCATGAATATGATTAGATATGTGAGTGGCTGTCGTTTGCTTGAAATTGGTAAGTAGATCGGTTGCTATTTTGTACCTTATGGGTAATTGAAAATGGGTTAAAAAGGTTGTGGCTAGGGTACTGAAATTATCAAACAAAGCTCTAGGCAATTCGATATACCACTTTGCTGTTGGACCAGTTAGCATTCGCTGAAAGAGGCGAAGCCTGATCGAATCATCATTGAGAGTGTTGGATGAAAACCATAGATGAAAGGTCATCACATGATTCGATGGGTCTTCATCCGTATTTCCATTAAATTTAGGAATATCAGGCGAAAGTTTATGTGGAATCACCGGCCACCAAGGGGCTTAGGCAATTGGATCGTTCATTAGTCGATTTAGATCTGGTAACTCTAAAGTTGCCACAAAAAGGCAACTGTTGATTCAGGCTTGGTTGAGCATACCCAGGATAAGATGGAATCGCTTAAGCAGTTGGTCTTTGCATACCAGCATAATGCATTTGATGTTGGTAACTTTGGTAAGGTTGATGGGCATAACCATTATGATATGGTTGATATGGCTGCCCATTACTTGCAAAGACTTGTTGCTCATATCCTTGGTAAGCTTGCTAGAATTGCGGTTGTTGGTATTGCACCATCCATGGTTGTGAAGTCATGGGCTGTTGACCAGTACTGACTGTTTGACCAAGATGGGGGTTGGCATTCCCCGTTTGAACCTGTGCCATTCCATTAGTTGGTGATTGTGGTTGTGTCGTAGGTACAAGAGATTGTTGCATTATAACCTGTGAAACTTGAGGTTGGCATACAACTAGCAATGCTTGTACTTGCGATACTGCCACAATAGCCGGCGTAGTGGGGATATTTGTCATAGGTAAACTTTGTTGCATTGAGCATACAACTCTTGGTTGTTGAGGCAAGATTGGCAGCCAACCGCTAGTTGTGATTCCAGTTGTTAGAGTCGGTCTAGTTATCCCTCCGTCAAAGATCAAAACTCTATTTTTCATTTCATGTTTAGGTGTCCCATCAGTTTCGATCAGTTGCATTTCGTTAGGCATGCCATAAATCTGACGGAATGGTTTGTGTCACTCATTCCCCTCGTGCTTAGCGCTGCTGGCTAAGGTCCATTCATAAAAATCAAGTCTTGTAAGGTCATTTGCAGCCCTGTTTCAATTTCTAGGTCATGACAAGTGTTCTCGGTCATTAGGTCTAGGGTTAAGTTAATTTGGTTTTGCAAAGTATAATAAAGCCAGCAAGCTAGAGGGAGGCCCTTGATAGGTGGTTATCTCAAAGATTTTTATCATTATACGGATAGATTAGGACTTCTCTTCAAAACTCTGTTTTGAAGATAAGTAGACATTTCATTTTTGTAATAAATTTTCAAAAATTTTAGTTCTTGAATTGTCCAGGTGCAGCCTTGGTCTCCTTTGCCAAATTATATCACAGCTATCCTTGCAAAAATTGTCAAAGAAAATCATTATTTCAACCAAATTTAAGGAGGAAACCAAAAAGTCAGAAGTCTATTAATCCTGAAAAAGTGTCAAAGACAAAACATTACAAAGTGGGTTATGGACCAAGCAATAATCAAATTGGAGTCTTTATAAAGATGTTTCAATGAATTTTCAAATCATTGTGCATGCCAAGGGTGGAGAAAATCATTCCAAGTTGAATTTGTGCGTTTTGGTGGAGATTGGTTCAACTTTCAGGTGCGTGACGCACTGGGTAAGGCGCGTGACGCATTGGGTGTGCACGACGCACTGAGCTCAAACTGCCAGTGTTAATTTACAAGCGCGCGACACATAGGGAGTGCACAGAACACTAGGTAAGGCGTGCAACGCTTACAATTTGGAGCCCGAAACTAGTTCGAAAACTCATCAAATCGCCTCCTCTTCACATAAACTTGTCAGGTACGCTCGCCTCCATTGCCTTTGCATTGTTTTTTATGGTGAATGTGATGGGTTCGTGAATGATTGCCGTGGAGATCAGATTTTGAAAGCCCTCCCTTTGTCAATATAAAAAAGTGGTGTAGGGTTTGAAAACAATGTGTTACCAAGGTTGTATTTTTCCCCATTTCCCTTTGTTCCTCATTCCCAAATTCACCCATCATACTTGCCCATTAATTCCCTCATTAATCCTACACTACAATCCCTGAAATCCTAATCCCCCACCTCTATAAAAAACGCCTTAATCCTATTTAATATCCCAAAACCATGTTTACATTTTCCCTTCCTTACCCAATTACAATTTATTGCAAAGTCCCTAATTCCCTGATATTTTCCCTTTCCTAATAGTCCATTGTGCATTTGTCTTTTCCCCTTGGTCACAACATTGTTAGAGCAGTTTATATATCAGCATAGATATTGCATACATTTTGTTTTCAAAGTCATGTCAGATACGGATTCAGTTTATGAGCAGGAGTATGACAGTGATTCTACAGTTGAGGGTAATGTGCCACAGAGGTTTCACAAAAGTCTCAAAGGTGGTCAGCATGTTAGCGATGAGCCTACTTCTTTGGCTCAATTGCAGGCTTGTCCACTTGCAATGGATTGTTTTCAGTGTCGGTCATGTTTACAATACTGTGAGATGATCTCACAAACCCAGCATCATCGTGAACTAGTTCATTTATTTGTTCTACATTTACGTGATGGCCGTGTAAACCTCACCGGAGTAAATTTCACTTTGTCACCAGAGACTATTGCTCAGGCCACCGGGATACCAAATGTAGGAGAGGAATGGAACAAATTCCAGTAGTTAGATAAATTCTACTATGAGCCATACATCAAACCTGGGTATATGAGACACCTGAGCACAGTTTTTCCTTTCAGATTCCCGAGGGATGAGTTTGCACCATTGATGAAACTCATCATTCGGTATTTCAGTTGCAAGGGCAGATTCTCGCGTCTCTATGCGTACCATGTCCGTTTGTTGATGCATTTCATGAGGGTACATATGATGAACATTCTGTATTTCATGTGTTGCAACATAGAGAGGATGGTGACTTTAGTACAAAGGAAGACCCCAGCACAACGTCATAGAAGTATATATCATTACGCGCTGATCAAGATCATAGTGATACATTAGTTGACACAACAGGGCATTACTTGGTAGGATTTCATCTCCCGTGACTTCTTCACAGCACCTCAGCCACTTCCCGAGATAGTTCATGATGAGGGAGAGCCTTCACACCAGCCAGACATTCTTGAGACTGAGCATATAAGTGCTCCATCGTATGTGACATACCAGCGAGGTCACAGGGCCTTATTTGCATCTACACGACGAGTACTATCTCCACCCGGGGTGGAAGGGGTCTCGTTGACTCCATCATCAGAGCGAGTATTATCTCCACATCATGTGGAAGGGGTCTTGCCTTCTTCTTCAGCACAGGTACAGATCCAGGACAGGGGCAAGAGGCCTATGCATGATGAGGGTCCTTCAAGAGGCCGAGACACGGATTTCATGATCATTGATGTTGATGCGAGCTCTCCTAGCTCGGAGCTAAAGGAGATCATCCAGGAGCAAAAGGCTGAGAATGACTCCCTGAGAAAGAAATTGCAGATGGCTAAGTGAATGATAAAATACCTGGAGCAGCGTAACAAACAGCTAGAGGATGAACATACACTTTATGAGCTGCGGCAAATCCGTGAGGATCGAGAATTGGCCCGAAAGAGACCCAGTGATATGACACCGATTGATCGAGAGTCTATGCTCATCCGTGTTAACACTCATCTGGAGAAATTTTTGGCAAAGGAAAATAGAGACAAAGACATGCTTCGTCATATGAAAACTCATTATTGGTCTCTAATGCATGTCTGCAAAGCAAAAATGAAGATTCTAAAGAGGCGGTTGAGCAAAGCACTAAAACGGTGGAAAAAGCCTGATCCACTCCAAATTTTGGCTGAGGATTCATTGGCAGGGCACAATACATGATGGAGGGTCTTCACTCCAAATTTGAGAAAATTCATAGAAATTTTTGTCATTTTCAAAAATTTTGTCCTAAAAACAAGTTTTTTGGCTCAACGCGTAGCGCGTCGACGCGCTCGCTTTTGATGGGGACACTTGCTGAAGGAAAACTTTATATTTTTGGGTTTGTCATGGTAAGTTATGCATGCTCAGCTATTTCCAAAGTATTTCTTCAAGTTATGGATGATCAAAAGGGCCAAAAACACCATGAAAATCACCTTTCTGCCACCTTTTGCACCAGCAGAAAGTACTTCTGGGAGAATGACATTTTGAGGGGGCAAATGAGCTCCAAATTGAGAAATTCCACTTGGGCTGGATAGGAGACATCCAGGGATTTCCAACCAGCTATTTTGAGCTTGATTTGGAGGTCAGGAAGTACCCCAAAAGCAGTCTGAAATGCACACGGTGCATAGAGCTCAGGCACGCGGCGCATAGGGATTTTTGGCCAATTTTTCATCTTTCAGCCCAAAAATTCGGCCAGTTTGACTAGTTTTGATTTGTGATGTAATTTTTGACTTCTCTTGATGTAATTGATTGAACATGATGTAATTTTGACACTTAGTTACTTGTTCTAGAAGATTCATTCACTAAAGAGTGAAAATTTAATGAATGAATTGGTTTCCTACCTTATAGAGGCAAGTTGTTTTGACTGCCTAGATTGTAGTGCTTTGTTTCGAGTTGGTTGAAGCAGCTCTTAGGATGATGAGCTCGACCCCTAGAGGCAAGGGAATGGGTTGGCTTGATATATTATGTATTTTCTAATTCATTTTCAGGGTTGGACTCTTGGGAAAAGCTTGACACTCTATTGTACATTCATTTCCGCATTTTTGGCAAAGGAAAGACCAGGGTTTTGTAGCACTGTTTGGGATCCATGTGGCTTTATGTGTTGATGGTGTGATTCTTTCAGTATTTTTAAGTTGTTATGTGTATCATTTTCCTTCTCTCATCTTCTGCAATTGAACAAATGAAGTGTTAAGGTAGAATCCATAATTTGTTATGCTTTGCCTTTAAGTTTGTTTAATTTTTCATGTTTTCATCTGTTTATGGATAATCCTTGAAAGCTTCTTGCTCTCCTTAACTTCTCAGAAGTTAGATCTATCCATTCATTCTTTTTGAAAGCATCAAGACAATCGCCTACCTTGCCCCAATTAGACCTCTGCAAAAACTGTGTCTCATCCCTGCACCCAAAATTGCCTTTTCCGTTGATTCAACAAAAACCCCAAAAAATCAATTTCAAACTCTTTGTACTTCATACCTAGCCTAAAATTAATTACCAATTTAGTCATCTCGAACCTCATTGATTACCTTTTGCCGAGATTGACTCGGAGAGAGCCCTCTCCTGTTCTCGTAGGGCTAGCTACGAGGTTGAGCGTGGTTTGATGTAGCCTTGAGTTTTACCTTATTTCAGCCTAAGGTAGATTTGAGCGCTAACATAGTGGCGAAATAGCATTATGCAATACATATTCATGCAATCTCAAACTGATATAAAAGGGAGGAACATCACTGTCAGGGGACTCATCATCTAATGAAGACCCAAATATCAATTATGGCTGATCATCTTCAACATTTACCGTGTTAAACATTGGATCAAAATTCAAAATTTTGGAGACTTGACCACGGTAGCTTCTGTTCTTCATGATTTCTGTCAAAGGAATGGATATTTTAATTTGGAAATTTCATTTTCCAAACTAAATGCTGAAACTTTTTCGACTTCTTTGACCGGAACTTCCTTCTTATCCTTGATTATACTTGTTTGATTCACCTTTTATGCTGATGATATTTTACTAGCTGTGGGATCAATTGTCTCCTTTCCTTTCTTCTGTGGTATGGGTGAATATGTCTTCAGTGTTGTAGCTTCTTTTCTTTTTTGAATTGGATCTATGGGAACATCTCGGTTTCTCAATGAGTACTGCTTCTGTTGAGTGGACAAGGCATTCAAATATCCTCTTTGGTAATCATCTAAATCTGCATCATTTGCTAAGATAAAATCTTCATCCTTCTGGGCAGCTGAACTTTCTCCATACTCTTCATCCTCAATGATGTAAATGGGTAGATCGTCGGGAGTAAAGAAGTGATTTTCGTCCCCTACTACATCAACATCATCATCTGAATCTTGACTCACAAAATTCTGCAAAAGAGGAGTCTTAATCTGCTACTGGGCTGTCGGCTCTTGTGCTCTTTGTTCACGCTGCTTAATTCTTAACTATGGCTGTTGCTGGCCACGGTAATTTGGATTACAAATCTACATTTTTGTTTTATCAAGGTTCATTCTTTTGAACATTTTTTCCATCTCACGAAGCTAAGGCGGTTCTGATGTAGACTCTTCCTTTATAGTCACTCTTTTCTCCACTTTTAACCGTGCTCTCTTATCATTCAGATTCGCCTCAACACTAACGACAATCTTTTGCATATCTTCTAAAGTAGGCGGATCTATGTCTCGTAGTGAATAAGCCATTTCTGGATCAAAACCGTCTGGGAATTTAAGAAGAGTTGACTTTTTAGATGGTCTTAAGTCATCTGGAATTGCATTATACACTGCATTAAATCTGATAATATAATCCTGAACAGACTCACCACGATTACGCTTGATGTTGGTACTCTGAAGTGATTTGCAACAAATCTTTCTTCATTTCCCACCGATCTAGAAACAAAGTTTGAATTTCCTGTAATGTGTTGATACTCCTTGCTTGTAAAGCTCTGAACCATTTACGAACCTCTCCTCCAAAAGTCTGGGCAAACAATCTCATTGAAACATTTTCTGCATCAATTTCATGCAGGTCCAAAAGGTCTGTCATTCAGATAATATGCTGCTGAGCCGATATACTCTGTGGTGTGCCATCGAATATAGGAATCTTGCTATGATAATCAGCAGGCATAGGATCCAAATTGGCTGGCAAAGCAAGGGGTGCAAATCTAGCAGCCATGGCTCTTGGTGGATTTGCAGTCGACCTTGGAGATGTTGGGGGAGTATGTGCAGCTGAGGTGTGAGGTGTATGAGGAGGTGTGTGTGGAGGAGATGCAGTTTTAGGCGTGGAAATAGTGGATGAAGGCGAATTGATTGTAGACTTTTTATTAGAAATAATAGGTTGCACAGGGATGGTGGGAATGAAAGGCGGTTCAGTAGGATCTCTAGAGGTGGATGCCGTAATGGATGATCCAATGGTAGCAGATGCAGTTTCTAGAAAATCAATGGTATTCGTAACCTCAATTGTAGTTTGGAGCTGTCTTAAAATAAAATTCTCAATAGACTTGTTAGACTTTTCGATTTGAAGAGCGACAACGAAATTAGGATTTGGAACTATAGAATCAAGAGAATTTTTAGACTTGGTTTTAAACAATGGCAGTTCAAACTTCTCATCAAAAGCAAGTTCTTCAAGATATTCAAAAATTGCAGGACATGAATGGGATTTAATCACGGGAGTCGCAGAGCTTTCTTGATGAAGGAGTTTTCGAATCAAGTTCGGATTTTCGTAGATAGGAGGTGGATTAGGATCTGGATTAGCTCTAGTATGTCTTCTTGAAGCCAATGTGTTTTGTCAAAAGATCAAAGGAATATAAGTAATTCAACCTATCGACTTCTAGACTCAATTAACCAAAGGTCTAGAATGAACAAGTTTACTAGGGTGATTTGCAAATGAAGTGCTCACAAGCTAACCGGAGATTGAATGAAGCAGCGTTTATCTACTTCCGCTTATGCATGGAAAAAGTGTTTCGAAAGCTACCAGGCGTGACTTTAGACTCTGTCTAAGACTCATGAAACGAAAACGTCAACAAGAAAACCATTGAGATTTTCTTCCCCAGTATGGTCGCCACTATGTTAGCGCTCAAATCTACCTTAGGCTGAAATAAGGTAAAAATCAAGGCTACATCAAACCACGCTCAGCCTCGTAGCTAGCCCTACGAGGATAAGAGAAGGCTCTCTCCGGGTCAATCTCAGCAAAAGGTAATCAATGAGGTTTGAGATGACTAAATTGGTAATTAATTTTAGGCTAGGTATGAAGTACAAAGAGTTTGAAATTGATTTTTTGGGGTTTTTGTTGAATCAACGGAAAAGGAAATTTTGGGTGCGGGGATGAGACACAGTTTTTGCGGAGGTCTACTTGGGGCAAGGTAGGCGATTGTCTTGATGCTTTAAAAAAGAATGAATGGCTCGATCTGACTAGTGAGAAGTTAAGGAGAGAAATAAGCTTTCAAGGATTCTCCATAAACAGATGAAAACATGAAAAATTAAACAAACTTAAAGGCAGAGCATAACAAATTATGGATTCTACCTTAACACTTCATTTGTTCAATTGCAGAGGATGAGAGAAGGAAAATGATACACATAATAACTTACAAATACTAAAAGAAGCACACCATCAACACATAAAGCCACATGGATCCCAAACAGTGCTGCAAAACCTTGGTCTTTCCTTTGCCAAAAATGCAGAAATGAATGTACAATAGAGTGTCAAGATTTTCCCAAGAGTCCAACCCTAAAAATGACTTAGAAAATACATAATATAGGAAATCCAACCCATTCCCTTGCCTCTAGGGGTCGAGCTCATCATCCTAAGAGTTGTTTCAACCAACTCTAAACAAAGCACTACAATCTAGGCAGTCAAAACTGTTGGCATTATGGTTCCGCTATGATTATATGTTTCAGATGTTGTACTTGATGGCAACACCCGCATGGCTCTCATTTTGATGAAAATAAAGAAGTACGCAGGAGAACAGTTCAGGAGGTGCGTACCCGCAGGTATACCGTGCAGGGACCGCACCCAAATATGCGGGTTACCCATTCATGGAGTGCGTACCCCAGTGCACACACTTCAAGACAGTAAAGCGCCCACACGTGGGGTTTCTCATGGTATTTAGCCGACAGTTTTGTGTTATTATGGTGTCGGCCCGTGGTATTAATCCATGATTTAAGGAAGAGCTTTACTATATAAAGCTAAGGAGATCATTTGGCTTAGGCATCTTTTGAGCATTGAATATCTTAAGATCTGATATTGGGTTCTCGGTTTAAAAAGCTTGATCTTTAGACGAGAAGTTGGAAGCGAATCTGTGAAGGGTGATCTCTCGAGCGCAAGATCAGATCTGAGTATCTGATTGTATTTTGGCCCTTATCAGAGGTGCGCAAGTGATCAACAGTGATAGTGCGTGGGTATGCAGAAGAAACAAAGGGTCAGTGCGTGGGTACGCAGAAGAGACGAAGGGGCAGCGCGTGGGTACGCAGAGGCTACAAAGGTGAATTGCGTGTGTACGCAACGCGACAGTGTTTCAGGTGCGTGCTTACTGGTTGAGTACGCGGCGCGACAGTCTTTCTGAGTGCGTGACTACTGTGCAGTACGTGGCGCGATAGTACATTTTGGTGTGTAATGTACGCAGATCAGTGAAAGGAGAAGTGCGTGGCCACGCAGTACAGCAGAAGTAACTCTGTGGGTATACGCAGAGAAGCAGAGGGTGAAGTGCGTAGCCAGGCCAGTAAAAAGAAAACTGCGTATCTGTTTTAAGATCTTCTGTTGGTTGAATTTTTCTTGTTGATAAGGTGTTCTGGGTTCAGTTCTGTTATTGTTGATCTAGTTATTGCAGTTGATTGTATAATTTACATGTACTTGATGATCATTTGATGTATATGGATCCAGTTTGAAAATTTATGAAAAGTGGTCCTTGAAAAGAAGTAGGGGGTTGTAGCTCCCTTCCAGGAGAGACTGGAAAATGAGAGAGAGAGTTGTAGCTCTCTGCAGGTTGCAGCCTGCGTACTGGTAAAGGACTGCACCAGTACAAGACCATTGTAAAAGGAGTTTCTAATTTGAAAGAAGATAGAGACATATTGCAGCAGGTGGTTTTCACCCACATTGGGTTTCCACCTTATATCTGGTGTTCTTTGATGTGACTGTCTGCTTTTTCTTGTTCATGCTCATTATTGATGGTATTGATATGCAAAAATAATTCAAAGTATAAATAAGG
>APFE030954002.1:0-14558 GCA_000404065.3 Pinus taeda | reverse complement strand
TGATCTAATCCATGATTGTGTAGAGGTTTATATGGATGATTTTACAGTTTATGGTAATTCATTTGAAGAAGCATTAGATAATTTTGAAAAGGTACTTATAAGATATAAAGAAATGAACCTTTCATTAAGCCATGAAAAATGCTTTATGATGTTTACTGAAGGTATTGTTTTGGGACATCACATTTCAGGGGATGGGATTAAAGTTGATAGATCGAAAGTTGAAGTCATCTCCAAGTTGCCTATTCCAAATTGTCAAAAAGATGTTAGAAGTTTTCTGGGATTTACTGGGTACTATAGAAGATTTATAGAGAACTTAACTAAAATAGCATCTCCACTCTTCAAATTGCTTACAAAAGATTGTGAATTCAAATGGGATCTTGTTTGTCAATCAACATTTGAAACTTTGAAAACAAGAATATCTGAAGCACCCATCTTGAGAGGATCAAATTGGAAACTTCCTTTCCATATTTCTACAGATGCTTCAGATACAACTCTAGGGGCTGTGTTGGGTCAAAAGGATTTTAGTTCCTTATGCCATTTACTATACCAATAAAAATTTAACTCCCACTGAGTTGAATTATACTGTGACTGAAAGAGAGTTCTTAGTTGTTGTTCATGCAATTAATAAGTTTAGACATTATATAACAGGCTATGAATCTTTTATCCACACTGATCATTCTACAATTAGATATCTAATGAACAAACCTGTTACTAATGGTAGAGTTACAAGGGCTCTTACTTTTACAGGAATTCAATATTACTATGTTGGATAGACCAGGGAAACAAAATACAGTAGCTGATTTCTTGTCTAGGATTCAGAATACTAAAGAAGATTCTCCTGTAGAGGACAAGTATCCTGATGAATACTTATTTGCAGTAACTACTAAGACTCCTTGGTATGTAGATATAGCTAACTATTTGGTTACAGGGAAACTGCCTCCACATTTATTTCCTAGTGAAAGAACAAAAATTATTCAGGAGAGTTCAAAATATTCATGGATTTCTAACAAATTGTTCAAAACAGGGCCAGATCTTGTGATCAGAAGATGTGTTAGGGAATATAAAATGCCTGATATTCTCAAAACATGTCATGATGAACCATGTAGCGGACACTTTGCTGAAAAAAGGATAGCCTATAAAATCCTCTCTTTTGGATATCATTGGCCGTCCCTCTTTAAAGATGCAAAACAATATGTCAAAATATGTGACAACTGCCAAAGAGTAGGGAAACCTACCCTTTCAAATGAAATTCCATTGCAGCCACAGGTACTCATCGAACCCTTTGAAAAATGGGATTTAGATTTCACTGGACCTATTAATCCACCATCTAAGCAAAAGAAGTATATATTGGTTTGTACTGATTATGTTACTAAATGGGTGGAAGCCAAAGCATTAGTGTCTGCTACTGAAAATTCAGTTGTTAATTTTCTTTATGAGGATATTTTTACTCACTTTGGTGTTCCAATAGAAATTGTGACAGATTAGGGAAGTCGATTCACATCCAACTTGGTGGAGAAGCTGATGGAAGAATACAGAATCAAGCATAAAAGATATACTCCTTACCATATGCAAGCAAATGGTCAAGTGGAGTCTACAAACAAATTTCTTGAAAGCATCATCACCAAAACTGTTCATCTACACAAGAGAGATTGGGCAGAAAGGCTTCCTGAAGCCTTGTGGGCCTACAGAACTACATGGAGAAATACAACAAGACATTCTCCCTATGAACTTGTTTATGGGAAAGAAGTCCTGCTCCCCATTGAGTTCCAAGTCAAAACTTTCAAGATGACAGTTCAGTTGGGTATGGATCTATCAGAAGCCCAAAAGCATAGAATAGAGCAGTTGAATGAGCTAGATGAGATCAAACAAGAGGAAATTCTAAGAACTGATCTAGTTTAATATCAAAGAGCTAAATGGCATGACAAATATATCAAAGAGAAGAAGTTTCAAGAAGGAGATTTGGCATTGCTATTTGATTCCAAGTTTAAAGATTTTAAAGGAAAATTTCAGACTCGTTGGCTTGAGCCATATGAGATTGACAATATCTTTAGCAATGGAGCAGTAAGAATCAAGACCATTGATGAATCTCAAACTCCTCTTATTGTGAATGGCCACAAATTAAAGATCTATCATAAGCCACTCTCAAAAGAGGAATTTGTTAAAATGTTTCAAGATAATTATGCAATAAGGTTGGTGAAGAAGAATCCTTCTTCTCCACCAGCCTAGCCTTTGTTCTTTTCAGTTTCTAAAAAAAAAAAATGTATAAGCCTGAAAACCAATCACTGATTGGCAGTCTTATACAGAAAATGTAGGGTGAAAATCAGGAATACCTGACACCCTATATTTTTCAAAAAAAAAAAATTCTCTCTCTCTCTCTCTCTCATTTCACAAGTTTTTTGACAACCCAATCCATTTCATTCCATTTCATTCCACTTCATTCCACTTCATTCCACTCCAGTTCATTTCATTTCACTCCATTTCATCTATTTCATTTCATTTTACCAATAAAAATTTTCTTTCATGACCATTTTCATTCAGTTAGTTATCATCTATCCATCGCCATTCACCCAAATAATTGTTGTGTCAGTTTCCGCAGCTGACAACAGTTTCCGTAGCTAGAAGCAGTTTCTGCAGCCACCACTCTGTTTTTCAAAAATTTACAGTCAGATGTTAGTTCAGCAATCATGAAATAAAATGCAGGCATGAGGACATATTATGAAGACATGAGGCATTCAAAAGCATCAACGAGGAGCAACTGATTGAAGACTAATGAAAAATGGCAAGAATTCCAAGGTATGAGTAGAAATTTATTTCAAATGGCATTCAAGCACATTTTTACATAGTTATAAACCATAGCTCCATTATATGCAATGATTGCATTGATAACTCCATAACCGTTCCATGATCTCTATATGATTCCCCCACAATCCTTGCATTCATTTTTAAACGGCCTCATAATCAAGCCTCCGGTCTTCACTTGTGTTTGGCTATACTTTGACATTCCACCTGTAATTATGGAATGTGGTTGATTTGACTACGGCTTCTCTCAGCCGTACAAAATCCGCAGCTGTTTGATAAACGTGCTTGCGTCTACTTTGCAGCCACCCAGTTTTAAATACTACCGGATGCACTTTACTCCCCCTACTGTTCTATTGACCTCACGATTGAATTTACACCGTGCACACATAAGCCTTCACCCCATTTTATTCTCTGTTCCGCTTCATTCCGTGTATATTCTCTGATATCTGCTTACAGTCACTGGTCTCCTTCATAAACCCTGTTCATTTCCGCTACTTCAACTATCTTACCTCCGCTAAACCCTCCTCACGCAGACGAGTTTTAAAGAACATAAGGAAGGATAGATCGGTTGTTGAGGGTAGAACCAGAGCAACCCAAATTTATGGAAGGATACCTGCAAGTCAAAGACATATTGAAAAAGGCAAAATGGCTTTGGTTTATTCAAAAGTTTAAAGGCTACAATAAGGAGGTAACAAAAGCTTTTGCGAGGTCTTTTAATAGTATGGAGGTGGAAATTGGGGACCTCAAGTTTACAGTCACTGAAGCATCCATAGCAGCTGCCACAGAACTTCCGTAGGGAGGTGAACGTTGGTTCAAGGACAAGATATTTGATGAGAAAGCTAGGAGGGTGATCCTACGTAATCCAGGTATGGATGTCATCATTTTCAAAAAGGGAATTCCTGTCCATGCTTTAAAAGAAGAGTGGCCTAGTTTATTGTTGATTATTCAAAATTTTATCACATGTGAGGGACGTTTTGGATCACTATACATGTATCATACCCAACTGTTGATGAATTTCCTAGACAACCAGACCCTCAAGCTGCCATACTTTTTACTAAACAGTTTGAAAAAGCTGTCTGTAACCGTCCAAAAGCATTTGGGGGACGTAGAACCACATTTGTATCACCATGGTCTCGTGAAAATTTTGATAGAAAAACAATTAAAAGAGAAAAAGAACACTTGGGAGCAGTTTTTAATTAGAAATTTCTTTGAAGAATCCAAGAAAACCTTAAAGGCAATACATCAAAAAGAAGTAGAAGAAAGAGAACAAGTGATAAAACTCAAAGCATGAACTACTAGAGAAGAAAGACTGTCTAAAAGGAGGAAGGAAAAGACTGAGGGTAAAAAGCCAAAAAAATCAAAAGAGAAAAGAAGCATTGAGGCTGTGCATCAAACCCCTTCCTTAGAAGAAGACCATCAAGTATTTTCTGAAGGACTAGTTCACCTTTAGGAACAATCAACTATGGCCAAAAAGAAAGGAAAAGAAAAATAGAAGGAAAAAGGCAGTAGTCCACATCATGTAAGAAGAAGCACCAGGCTTAAAGGAAAGTGGAGGAAAGGACAAACAAAAGGACCCCATTTTATTGATTTGGGAGGAGGAACACCTGAACAAACTCTAGCTGGCTGTAGTCCACCTCATTCTCAGCCAAACGTTGGAACTAGTCCTTAAGATGTTGACATGAGTCCTTTTCGGCCAGATTTTGAAGTCAATTCTCCTGCACAACATTTTGGGGATAGCGCAAGGAAAATAACACCTGAGATAGATCCAAAGTAGCAAGAGGTCTATGATTACATTGAATCCTTAGAAAGAACAACCACAGGTCCCAGTGCTTCATCCACTCAGCCTCACACAACACAAGAAGCTCTAGTCCAATCGTTGAAACAAGAATTCTTTGAGTTGGAGGTTTTAAATAGACATATTAAAAATGAGAATGAAGCATTAAAGGAGCAAAGCAGATTAGACAATATCATTCATGACAACACTATGTTACATCTGGGACTGTGGCACAAAAAGAACAGGAAATTGAAGAAGAAATGCAAGAAGATAAGTAGAGCACTGATTAATCTCAAATTCAGATGCTTGACGAAGAAGCCCAAGATGTTAGCAGCACCAAGAAAGAGGAGAAGAGGACTGGATGTACTGGCAAAGGTATTAGAGCATATGAATTGAAGGAGGGTGATCAAAATTTTGGTTTCATGGGGACATGCAACACCTTCATAGTGAGGGTATGTTGAGTCCCAAACTTGCATCTTTCCTATACACCATTCTAGATGTTTTCTAGTTACTTGGACCTCCTAAGTCATCAACATCATTGCATATTAATCATAAAAGAGCATTTAAAGTGGTTTTTAACTATATTTTGTGTCTGCTGTGTGAATTAGATTTTTTCTCATTGAGCTGCCGAATCTTGTCACTTTCTACAGCTACTTCAACTTTCCGCAACCATTTTGTTAAAGTCTATATTGCAGGTGTCTTTAGGCAAATCAAGCCACATGGGCAAGTTGGAAATGACATGGATATGGACCGAGTCCTATTGGCTCAGTCGAATTCACCAAAGAAGGCTGTGGTTAAAGGTAGTCAAGCAGTGGTCAACCTAAGAGTTCTACGGTGACATAACTCCATTTTTCACCACGTGAAAACTTGCGTGGCCGTTCCTAAATCTCAGGGGACATATCAACACCTGTGGACTACTCCATAAGCTGAATCCAACAGCCACCCTCCAAAGATTTAATCTTCATGGCAACCATAATGCTAGATTCCTAGACGTGGTTGTTCACGTGTCTCTTATCAACGCAGATTGTAGGAAAGTAGTTATGTCATCCTTTGTTATAAATAATGCATTCTTATACGCATAGTAGCTATCTTTTGTAATGTAATTTTGACTGTTAACAAGCCCACTGTGCCGTGACTTTATTTCTATGTTATGACTATGTGTTGAATACATGAGAAGGCTCTGTTTATAAGCTCAATTCATGGTTGATAGCTGACTGCCCGAGGTTGTACAGAGGGCCCCTGTACACACCGAGGTTTTGTTTATTGTTGTATAGTTTCATGCTTTATTTCTTTACGTTCCTTATGCCATAATCATTCACGTGTATATATTGCATTGCTTATGGTATTCACATTTTATTTCTGTCCATAATTTTACATGTTTTTATAATGCTGTTAACTGATCAGTGTCTTTGTTCTAGATTACAGTAGGCAGCCCAGGCATTTGCACATGGTTTTACAATGACTAATGGCATGGAAATAGTCTTATCTTTCTGTTGATTTATTTTTCTTAGTTTTTAATTCCGGCACTGTTTTGTTTATTTCAGTTCTGTTCATTGGCTTTATTAGTTAGTTTAGATATTGAATTTCTCATGTCATTTTCAGTTACCTTTGAAAGCCATAGTGAGACTAATGGTGAGGGATTGAAGTATGAGTGTGTAGTTTGATATTAGTTTATTTTTCTGCAAGTTAGTTATTGAATTGCTCATGTCATTTTCAGTTACCTCCAAAAGCCATAGCAAGACTAATGGTGAGGGATTGAAGTATGAGTGTGTAATTTGATATTAGTTTATTTTCCTAGAAATTAGATATCAGATTTCTCAAGTTGTTTATGATTACCTCCGAAAGCTATAGCGAGACTAATGGCGAGGGGTCAGAGTATGAATTGATGTACTTTGATTTTAGCTTTACTTTTCTTGCAATTTTTGGATTTCTTTGGGTACAGTTTCTTTTGTATTTAGACAACAGCAGGGATAATGGTTCCATGATCAATAGTTCATTGTTTGTTTTATTAGAATAGTGGCACATTTTCATTTTCTTTTAAGAATTAATTTCATCATTGCATGTTGTAAAACCTTTTTGAAAGTTTGAAGTTTTGGAAATCAATATAAAGGACATCATTGCCTTGAACATTTATGTCCATACTTGTCTTTTAGAATTTCCATCTCACATTAGGAAATCAACGAAGATAAAAACACCCAAAACATAAAAATCAAAAATGGCAAAAGTAAGAAATAGGTTATCTTGCGCATATAGTGCGCTGCACTTCGTCAGCTTACGAATCCCAGATTGACAATTAAATGCAGCAATTTAGGACACTCTAAATTGACCAAACAGTGACATCGGTGATGGGTAGTGTGTTGTATCTATATAGTGGAGCCTCATTCCATATGACGGGAAACAAAGAATTTTTCAGTGATTTGGAGGAGAAGGACCTCTAGATGCACATCGAGATGAGAGATCATGGAAGGCATAACACAACCATAATTGGTACTATTACTTTTCATAGGGAGTCTGATTCTCCTCTCACATTGAAATATGCCATGTATGTTCCAGGTCTGAAGAAGAATTTAGTTTCAGTTGCTATGTTGAAATACCACAGCTATGATGTGATATTTAGTAAAGGAAAGTCTTTCCTACATCACATAGCCATAGGACAAGTGAAGCGAATCGAGGTTCGAGCAAAGAACCTCTAAAAATTGGATGTATAATATTGTGCAACAATGATCACAAAATAATACAAGGTGCGGAGCCGACACATCGATGAATTATGGCATAGAATATTGGGCCATAATCACCATGGAGGCTTGAAGATCATGTAACATATTTCTACAAGACTTCCCAAAGGTGTATTGGCATTGTAACTAATGTGTTGTCCTTGATGGCAAGCTACTTGATAAAGATGTCAACATGATGATTATGTAGTGTGACAGAGAGAATGGAAAAAGGTTTTCCTCGATGGAAACCTACTTGATAAATATTTCAATAGGATGGTTATGTAGATGCTACATGTGAGATGGACAAAGGAATATCAGTTTAGAGATAGAAAGATGATAAATGTGAAGTTTAGGAAAGTATACGTAGGCCCTGTGAATAAAATATACGAAAGTATCATGAAGAGAAGTTGCGTAGTTTCCACGCCTTGGTATTATGAATACTAGGGGTATTTTCCATGGTATTGGCCCACAGTATTGAGCGTGACAATGAATATTTTATCTCGTCAAAATATACCATTAGAATTACTAAGGGATTGACCTAAGGTATTGGATAAGGCTTATACTATATAAGGAGATGGAGATAAAGTGTTAGGGTGTGCATGTAATGGGTTATTTATGAATGAATTAATCTGAAATAGGAGTACACCAAGGAGCATGGAGATTAATTGGATCTAATATATTTGAAATGAGAACATATTGAATAATTTGTTTATGGTTTGATAGACATGTGATGATAATGTTATGATGTGTGTCTGTAATAGTTTTCATGCTGAGATTTGGGTTTGATAGATGTTGTGTTGCAGTGAAGGTATGTCTCAAGGATTATAGATCTATAAGTGGGTTTGACTCTGAGAAGTTGCGTACATATGTGGATCTTCTATTGGGTAGTCACGTATATATTATGCAGTATGGACAGATCTGTACATAGGTGTGGTGAATGATAAGTGTGTACATACGTGGATATGCTTTATAAAAGTCATGTATATCTTCTATGGTTTTTCAATATGAGTTATTAATGATGTATGATCATTTTTTTATGTTTTTTGTTGTCTGTCGATGAAGTCTCTCTTATGCTAATATATGTTTGATAGTGTTGGTTAGGTTGAAATTTTTATGAAATAACATGTTGACTAGGGATGATGCTACTATGTGATGATTTTTATTTGGTTCAATGATCTATGATGGGTTCAACATGTGTTTTAGTGATGAATCCAATGCGATAGTGATTCGGATACAAATATCAGTGTTTTGAGATCTATACATGGGTATGCTTCAGGAGAAATGTGTACATATGCAGGTATGCTTAAGAAGAGTAGCATATATAGTCTGACATAAGGTTGATTAGGGTTTGCAATGGTAGGGTAACAATATATGGATTGGTATATTGATGAGTGGTTGTGCATTGATATGATATGCTCTATTTTATTTTGATCTCGTTGCAATAATTGATTGAGACTCAATGATTGATTTAATGATTCATTTGGTTCATTGATTAAGTGATTTGATATAGTGATTGATTTGATGATTCATTTGGTTCAATGATTAAGTGATTTGATACAATGATTAATTTCAGTATTTTTATTTGGTATTGGCCTTAAATGATGGTAGTGGGTCTAGTCTAAAAATATGATGAAAAATGGCCTACAGATTTGATGTTTTGGGTCAGGTGGATCTAGTATGAAATATTATGAAACGTGGTCCACATAAGTGCTAGGAATTGGAGACTTCAGTGAGGGAGTCATAGCTTGTTCTCATTGATTTTGCAGATTCATTACATCCATGTTGATCTCTAAATCAACATGGATGCTATGCATCTAGAAAATCAATTGGAACAAACTATAAATTGTAGAAATCTTAAATCATAAATTCATAGCTTCCTGACAACCATAGCTTGTAAATCTAATCAGGGGGTTGGAGCTCCCTTCTAGTGGGTGCTGGAGAATGAGAGAAGGTTGTAGCCTTCTATAGGTGGGTGCCTGCATACTAGTATGAGTTTGCGCTAGTACAAGATTGTAAGATGTTTTCCTTTATAATAAAAAATGAAGACAAAGACAACAACAACAATGGTTTTCTCCCACATTGGGTTTCCACCTAAAAATATTGGCATCCTCATGTGTTGTTGTATTTCTTATGTGTGATGGTTTATTTTGTTCTTACTTCTCATGGTTACTATTTAATTAAAGGCTAGTGAAGTAATGATACACTTGTTAAAGTAGAACAAATGATGAAATATATAAAAAGTTAGTTAACTATTTATACATGTTTTTCCTTCATTATAGTTGCATAGATACGTTGTTTTACTTAATGAAAATAGTGTAAAAAAACCTAAATAAGAAATTGAAAGGTTTAAGTGAGTTTTAAAACACTGATTCACAACCCCCCTCCCAGTATTTTTCCCAACAATTAGTATCAGAGTAGGTCACTTCAGTTGAAGCTTAACCACTTGGAGTGGATCAAGGATGATCGAAAATAAGAAGATAGCTCGAAAGAAGGAATCATAAAATTGTAGTAGTGATAGTGATATATCAGATGCAGTGACAGTTACATATGTCAACAAATATATTCAACACTCCACTTTCTATTGATAAAAAATGAAGAAGGCAGTGATAAATAACTATCAAGTATGGGTTTTTTATTCTAATTATGGTCCATTTCCTTGTCTATGTAATACTTATGATAGTGACAGTGAATCAACTAGACTTGTACTCATGGGTAAAAGTTAAAGTAAGCATTCTAAATAAAAAAACATATTAAAAAATGATGGCCCTAGAAGAAGAAGAACTAGGAAAGTTAGAAACAATGGACAATGAAGGTGTACCTATGCTAAGCAATGATAATTATCAAAAATGGGAAGAAAATATGAAGTTTAATCTAATGAATCTTGATGTTTGGTATTTAGTATGCAATGGCTTCACCAACATTCCTCCATCAGACAAAGAAGTGCAAAATAATAGTAAGCCATTAAGTGATATCATTAATAGTATACCTGATTTAACATTAAATAGGGTTATGCATTATGCAATTGCAAAGGAATCATGGGATAAGCTACAGGAAATCCATGGAATAAAAAAGGAAGATTGTTCATTAGAAAAACCAACGGTAAGCTTTTCTCTAAAGAAAATAATGATGCATCAAAAGACGAGTATGTTACTAATTTAGAAGAAGACATAATAGAGGAATTTATTAATTTTAGAAGAAAACTTGATCTTGCTTTGAAAAATATTATTAATCGTAAAGATAAGTTGTAGACATATCATAACAAGGTTCATATTAAATAAGTAAATGTTACGGTAGAATATAAAAAATATTGTGAAGGCCTTGAAGCAGAGATTGTATCTCTAAAATAAGACCTTGAAAAGTCAAATAAGTGAAATGAAGAACTACTTCAAGCATTTTAAGAACAAGAGGAATGGGATGAGGGAATAAATTCTCAACTTAAAGAAGCAAATGGAAGAAGGAAGAAAGGTTGAAGAAGGAATGAGAAAGTAGTATCTTCAAAAGGAAAAGCAATACCAAAGAATGGAGGTTGAGGTAAACATTCTAAAAGGTAAATTAGAAGAAAAGGATAAACACTTGAGATTTCAAAATAGTACTAATATTTTGGATAAAATTCTTAGTATTTAGAGGCCTCCCACCATTAAATATGGTATTGGCTTTCATGAAGCTGTAAAAGGAGGATCTAGTTCACAGGCTTGTAAAAGGATATTGAAAGATAACATTATGAAATTTGAAATTCTTGTCAAAGAAATTAGAATTCAACCAAATCAACATCCAAAGAAGATGAATTCTCAGGAGAAATAATTTTCTCCCAATAATAGAGACTTTAATCGATTCTGTCCCCTAATAAATAATGTTGAATGTTTTATATGTCATAATTATGGACACATCACAGTCAATTACAGAAGAAGATTGTTTTGATCTCAAGCAAATAATTGCTTCATAGAAATATCACCAGCTTCCAGGTACTCAGGTTTCTTTAAGGGATATTTTTTTGCTTGCAACATATTTGGTCACAAAGCTATTGATTGGAATATAAGTACCATGAAACAAAAATATTATGATTCCACTGCTCATATAAGATGTCATGCTTGTAAAAAGTTTGGGCATGTAGCAAAAGAATACAGGAACAAATATATGGATCACCTCAGACAATATGGAAATAAATAAAATAATAATTTTGATGTCAAAAGGCCTAGAAAATATGGATCCACCAACATTTCTCATAATAAGCAAAAATAAGAAGAACATAAAAGGCGTGGTATTTCTGTCTACACATTTAAAGAAGATGAATGGTACATAGACAATGGATGCTCTCATCGCATGACTAGAGATAAGAGTAAGATGGAGTCTCTTAAGAAAAACCAATATGGTAAGGTTAATCTTGGAAATAATGCTCCATAAAAAATTATGGGGAAATGTAGAGACAAAATTAATAAGCATAAAGGAGTAGTTGATATTTTATTAGTTCAAGGGATAAAGCAAAATATTCTAAGTGTAGGTCAAATGGCATGTTATCACAATAAACATTTCACATTTTTAAATTTTTTTTGGAAAATTATGATAGTTTTAGTGTCAATATTTCAAATTAGACTAAACCAGGAAAATTTCTTGATAGCAGTGCTGTAAACATTTTTTGGAAATCCTAGTAAATAAGCAGATAGGTTTTCAGTCATTTTTCAAGCATCAAAAGGGCTTAAAGCCTACATCGCACCCTCTCCATTACAAAGTGCTTTGAACAAGATTTCAAACGTATGTGTAATTCCAAAAATGGACTCCTGGATCAAAAGATATGGCCTGTTGAAGTGTAAGGGTTTGAAGCCTTTGAAAGGAAGGAAAAAGAGAATATTTTTGATCGGTGAATGAAGGTCTAAGGCATATCATAGGTCCGGGAGGCATCACATATCACATATCAAAGGTCCATGGTGAATCAATGAATCAATGAATTGGAAAATCGACTATCGCAT
The DNA here is from genome assembly GCA_000404065.3 of Pinus taeda. Lineage (NCBI taxonomy): Eukaryota > Viridiplantae > Streptophyta > Pinopsida > Pinales > Pinaceae > Pinus > Pinus taeda. The sequence goes on along the minus strand of APFE030954002.1, from coordinate 2,307 downwards.
ATGTGATGGGTTACAACTTTCAGATGTTGTGATATGCGAAGTTGTGATATGAAAAAGCACTGATAGTGTTAAACTACTGGGAAAGCACCAATAGTGTTAAACCAATGGGGAATGCTGAAACAAGTTAACAAAGGGTTTTCATTGCAAAACTAGAGGTGTATGTGCCTTTTCTCTCCCCTCTAGCGATATGCGTGGTAGAATATGATTGGTTCTGATGAAGCTACATGGCTTATGACGTCAGCATGACGTGGAAATAGGGAAGGACACATGGTATGAAGTTTTGGTGTTTTAAGGGGTCCTAAGTGGACAAAAAATGGTGACATGTGTCACCACTCACAAGGTGCCACACAGAATTATGATGTCATTTCAGAGGTCGACGTATTGGTGGTTGAGGATATTGGTGTTTTGTAACACTTTCCTCTTAAAAAAGTTCTGATGAGAGGGGGCTCTAATATTAGGGTTGGTGTGTTGTCATTAAGACTCAAAAAACCTTAGGCGATAAAGCATTTAACAAAGGAAAATAGCCCCCAAAAGAAATCAAAAAACCTTAGCACCTCAAGGCTAGGTGGTATGGTCACAACCCTCGGTCTTATGGCAAATAAATCCAGGAAAGGACTAAACAAAAGTGGCTAATGGAACATCATAAATATGTTTTCATAACATTTTAAGAATAAAGTCTCGATGAGTTGCAACTCTGACATATTGGTATCCAATAATATAAGGTGGAAGTGTTAATAGATAGATGGGTGTTACACTAAAATTTGTCACCATGACTATCTGCAGTTAGTATGGCTCCATCAACAGTCATATTATCCTCATTGGCAAGCCTTATACCTCTGCTCTCCATGTCAAACTTCAAGAAAGAGAGAAAGTCATTAAAAAACATGTTTATCTCTGGGTACGCAAGTTCTCTCTACCTTACCTGTGTGTACGCACTCCAAGTTCATTATACCTGCGTACTTGTACGCTCTGTATGTCAAGGGTTGGGTGCATACCCCTGTAAAGGTCAAAAGGCACGAGTTTCATCTTAAAAAAGTTACTTGTGGTCATTTCTAGAGCATTCTAGAAGATTGTTTGACGTGTATTGAGCGCCTCCAGATGGTTCATGCATCCCTATGAAAAAGGAACTTATCCCATCAAGAGAGGAGCTACCCCATCCAAAAGAGGGAGTATCCCATTGATGTTGGACCTGATTAACTTCCTCTAGAACACTATAAATACAGGCATTGGGCCAGAGGAGGGGAGGTTGAAATTTGAACATTCCAAAGGGTAGATGCTGCTGGACTTAGGACTTCCTTGTAGAAGCTTGTGAGGAGATATTACCATCCTTTCTTGTTTCATTTGGAAGTGGGTGAGCTTATCAAAGTAAAGGAAAACTCTTGCTAGACCCTGGGAGGAACTTGCACAACACCAAGGCTCAGGTTGTAATGGTTTCTTTTGTTCCTATTAATACAAATAAGTCCATTCTTCTCAACAATTTGTTATTAATGAGTTGTTTCATATACTCCTTGGTCTATATGTTGAATATGTTTTATTTTATGGGATATTCAGGTGCTATGTAATCGTTTGATTGTTAGTGAATTCAGGTTTCGAAGTGAAGGAGGAGCTCATCTGGATCGACGAGGCTAGACTACTACAACAGCGTTGGACTACAGGTAGGATCTAAAACACTTGATTTCTCGTTTGATAAATGCATGTTTAGAGAAGGATTGCTCTTAATTGTCTTGTTTGTCACTAGAAAGTCTTAGGCTTCTAGGGAGGTTGGTTTTGTCCGCAAGATTAACTCTTTCCGCATGACAAAATTGGCGACTCCGCTGGGGAATCCATTGATGTGATTGATTTTTCCTTTGAGTGATACTTTGATCTGAAAAGAGTCATTTTTTTTTGTTTTTGATTGTTTGACTGTGTATTTGGGTGGGCTAGCTTAGAGTTAAGTTAGAATTTAGTTTTTCTTAATTTTTCAGTAGTACGAACCCTCTGAGTTGAGCACAGTGCGTACCTATACGCACTGCAGCTTTGTACACAGAGCGTGCACGCACCTGTGCAAACAGGCTGCCTGCGTACCCTGTCAAAAATTGAAAAATTTCCATTATTTCCATTTTTTCCCTTAGATTTTGCATTTCATTAGTTTTTACTGCCTAGATCCACTGGTTATCTGTCAAAGATCTTCACCTAAACTTGCTTCATTAGCGTCAAGAGTTTTAGTGAAATTCATAGAAGTTCTAGCCTTAGGGTTTGATTTTTGCATTGGTCCTGTAGTGACTTTGACTTTAGAAGTTGTGAAACCTTGGATCTCTCTGGTTTTGT
>APFE030953987.1:160059-173724 GCA_000404065.3 Pinus taeda | reverse complement strand
CAAGAATTGTTCATTTATGTAATGTAAAGGAGGTTGCCCCCTCGAAGAGGCTAAATTCTAAGGCGTTGATCTATCTTTTCTATCTTTTTTGAGCTGGTTTCATAACAATGAATCCATCTAGTTGCTCAATATATACTTCTTCTTATAAGTCTCCATTAAGAAAGGAGGATTTTACATCGATTTGGTATTCTTTGAATTTTTGAAAACTAGAAAGAGCAAGGAACATTCTTATGGCTTCAAGTATAGCAACAAGTGAAAAATTTTCTCCAAAATCTATACCTTCTTGTTCAACATATCCTTTACAAACAAGTCTTCCCTTGTTTCTAATAAATTCTCCATTTTCATTCAGCTTGTTTTTGAATATCCATTTGGTTCCTATGATATTCTTATCATGGGGTCTAGGAACTAATTCCCAAGTATTATTCTTTTCAATTTGCTCAAGTTAATAATTCATGGCCTCGACCCAACATTCATCTTTGCATGATTCATTTTCATTTTGAGGTTTGATGGAGGAAATCAATGCTAGATAACTTGAAGCTTCTGGAATAGTTCTTCTTGTCTGCACACCTGCCTCTTTCTATCCCAAAATTTAAGTTTCTGGATGATTTTTCTGAACATACGTGGATGGAGTCTTTTCTTTTGCCATTATTTGTTCTTCTGGTGCTTCATGGGTTTCTTTTTTAGAATTAGTCTGATTTGATGTGGGAGGATAATCCTCATCTTCTCTACAATCTTTAGTTTTTACCTACTTTGGATTTTTGCATGCTTCATCGACCACAACATCAATACTTTAAATAATTTTCCCAAGTTTTTTATTATAAAAATTATATCCTTTACTTTGGGAAGAGTAACTAAGGAGAATGCCTTCATCTGCTCTAGGTTCAAACTTGCCAAGTTTTTCATTACTCCTCTTCATGTAACATTTTCTTCCAAAGACTTTGAAGTATTTTACAGTAGGAGTCTTACCATACCAAAGTTCATGTGGAGTTTGAGTGCTATTTACCCGAACATTTGCTTGGTTGAGAATAGTGATGGCATCAAATGCAGCTTCACCCGATAACGTTGCGGTAGTTCTAGACTCATCTAGCATAGCATGAGCCATTAGTTCAAAAGTTCTATTCACCCTTTCTACCACTCCATTTTTTTGAGGAGTCTTTGCAATGGAGAATTTCCTTTTTATTCCATGTTCTTCACAAAAGTCAAAGAATTCATCCAAGGAAAAATCCCCTCCTTGATCAGATTTGAGGCATTTGGTTTTGCGATCTAATTCATTTTCAACCAAGGCTTTGAAAGCTTTGAATTTTTCAAATGCTTCATCTTTATGCTTTAGAAGCCTTATCCAACACATTCTGGAAAAATCATCAATGAACAATATAAAGTATTCCTCTCCACATGGTGACTTTTTCCTTGATGGTCTACATAAATCAATATGAACAAGTTCAAGGGTTTTACTAGTTGATCCTTCCATTTCAGGGAAGTGCGCTATGGTTTGGTTACCAAATTGACATGATTTTCATATTGTATTTTTTGGGATGTTGATATCACGAAGATCACGAACAACCTAGAATCTGCATGCTTTTCTTATTTGAGAGAGGCTTAGATGCCCCAATCTTCTATACCATAGCCAGTGTTCATCATTTTTTCTTAAATAGAATTGTTGTTGTCCTCCCTTGAGTATGTTTAAGTTGTTTGGAGTTCTTATACCTTTGATCAAGGTTTCTCTTGTATCAAGCTCACGAACAACACATCCATTTGATCGAAATACTACTTCATTTCCTTGATCACACATTTGACTTACACTCAACAGGTTATGCTTTTGATCATCAACATATATAATATTCCCAGCCTTAACTTTTTCTTTTAAGAGAACAAAACCTTTACCTTTTATGACAGTAGGAGTCTCATTTCCAAATGAGACCTTCTCTTCCTTTTCTAAGGCATTTTATGACTGAATTTTTTCTTTATCACCTGTCATGTGTTTCGAGCATCCACTGTCAATGTACAACTGATTTTCTTGTCCTTTTGCATACAAGGCTATACCACATATTTATGTTTGTAGTTCTTTGTTTCTCCATATTTTGGGATTTAATGAACTTTTCTCCTTCTAAGATGTTTGTTGAAATTTACTCCTACATTCAGATTCTTCACGACCGAAGTTGTTGCAGATAGAGCATTCTATTTCATTTTCAAGAAGAGAAAAGTTTTTGTAGGTCTGTTTCATGATCCCCATCACATTCCTTTGATTTTGTGCTTCTCTAGTCATGATGGTCTTGTAAGCAACGAGTAGCTTTGTGTCAAAATTCATGACATGAAAATCATTGGCCATTAAAGAAGTTCCTACGATTATCAAATCTGCTGACCTGGTGATTGTAGTTGTTATTGATATTCATTCTTGAAATAGATTGGGTATGATTTACCTGAGGTTGGTTGTAGCTTCTATTCATCCTCAAAGTAAATTGAGCCTGATTTACCTGAGGTTGGTTGTAGCTTCTCCTTCACTGCTCCTTGCTACATTAAGATAGCTTTTAGTGGAGGTCGACGGCTTCTGTGCTTGGGATGATTCTTCAATATATCCAAGACCTCTCTTTATTAGAGGAGAATGGTGCACTTTGATAATTTCATTTAAGGTTTTTGATCCTTTAACAAATCTAAGGTTGAGAGCTTTTGTTTTCTCAATATCCTTTCTTAGACCCACAATTTCACATTCTAGTTTGTCATTGTGTTTTTCTCTTTCAGCAAGTTGGAATGTTAGAGTATCTATAATCATATTCTTTTCTTCTAAACAGATTTTGAGTTTAGAGATTTCTTCATAAAGGTCATCTTCATCTAAAGCATCTAGGAAATCATCATCTTCAAAAGCCATCAGAAGTCTATTGTCATTACTATTTTCATCTTCATCAGTATTTGATGAACCATCACTATCTTCATGTGTATAGTAGCTCTTCTTACTTACACTTTTTTTTCTATTCCATTTTTCTGATTCCGTACCTTTATCAAGCTTATCTTTATGAGGAAATTTGGCAACAGGATGACTAACTCTTCCATAAGAAAAACATTTGAAAGGTAGTTTACCTCTGAATCTTCCGGAACCCCGTTGAAGGTTCTTGACAAAGTTTGCTTCTTCCTCTCTTTCTGAAATATGTCCTGATTCATTGAGTTATTCTCTTTTTGAAGCTTTGAATGTCGCTTCTCTCATATCTGATGGACCTCCCTTTCTCATTTCGAATGCAGTTAATATTCCGTGCAATTGTGTCATAGTAATAGTCTAAATATCCTACTTTTATTCTATGGCAGATACTTCTGATTCAAACTCGGTAGACAAGGATCTTAAAACCTTTACAACTAAAGTAACTTCTTTTATCTCTTCACCCAAGTTCTTCATGCAATTAACAATCTCATTTATACGTAAGAGTTAACTAGCTATACTTTCATCATTGTGCATTTTGAGAGTTTCATATTGAATTCTGAGATTTTGCAGTTTTGCACATTTTACCTGATTGTCTCCTTCATAGCTTAGAATGATCTTGTCCCGTATCTCTTTGGTGGTTTTGAGCTGCATAACTTTGAAAAATTCTAATTGTGACAGACTCCCCAATAATGTATTGATAGCCTTGGCATTGGTTTCATATTTCTTTTTACCTACCATATATGTAGGAATTTTTTATGGAAATGTATATCCTCCTTCCATGATTTCCCATACATCTATTCCAAGAGATTGAAGATAGGTTGTGGTTCTTACCTTCTAATAAATGAAGCTACTCCCATCAAAGAATGGTGGTCTAATGGATCCCTCTCTTTCATAGTTACTCATGATGATAGATCTTCCTTCAAGCGATCAAGCTTCTTTTGAAGGACTTGCTCTGATTCCAATTATTGGAAATAATACTGAGAGGGAAGGGGGGGGGGGGGGGGGGGGGGTGAATCAGTATCAGTAAGTCAATAATATTTCATTTCCATAATAATATTCATATATGCTACTTCAGTTAATGGAATTTGCATGTATACGCAACTGCATTTAAGGCAACTAGTGTATATCCTGAAAACTTATGATTCAGTTAATTCATCATATGTTGATATTTACTCTGTGCATCAAAACCATATAAGCAGTAAGCAGGTGCAATAAAAAAAGAAAAGACAATCACACACATGAACCCAAGATATAAAGTGGAAACCCAATGTGGGTGAAAACCACCTGCTACAATCGTCTCTATCTTCTTTTTAATAAGAAACTTCTTTTTACAATTTTTCTATTGGTGCAGTCTTATACCAGTATGCAGGCTTCTACCTGTAGAAGGCTACAACCTTCTCTCATTCTCCAACTTCTACTGGAAGGGTGCTATAACCCCCCTAGCTCTTGTATTAGCTAAGATGTTTAGTAGTATGTAGATGTTGGCCTACAGAAGGCTACAACCTTCTCTTTTCTTCCAGGGACCATGTTTCATAAATTTTCAGACTTGATCCATCAACAACATCATTCAAACATCAAATATATCTACATCAAGATATCTCCTTTGCACCAACCACAAATGAATCAATCAATCACTTTTCAAAATGCTATAACCAGAATACAGTAACCAAAACATAGTAACTAGAACACAGAACACTGCAACAACAAACAGAAGTAGCTAAAGCACATTTTATGAGGTATATGCTATTTCAACGTGTCAAACCTATGTGCATACACACTTTTCTCAAGGCAAACCTGCGTACGAATCTATAAACCAAATTTAAGATCTATACGTTGTTTTGATATGTATAACCAGCGTGTATACATGCCTTTTCTAAAGTGAACTTGCATACAGATCTATAAATGATGATTTAATCTTTACAACAATTCTAGACTTTAGTTATACCCAAATCATCATATTTAGAGACTACAACATGTGCCAGTTATTTGGATAAAAGATTAAAACCACACAAAGATACTTCACTTCAAGCCTTAAGATCTTGACCCATCATTAGATCTTATCCTTCATCAAGTGCTAAGGTTCATCCTTGATTCAGATCCAGCTATGCACCAAAACCCAATAACCTGTATTCTAGATGGTTCTCTTCATTAGATATTCAATACTTGAGTGCCTTTTCCTAACGATCTTCTCCTCCTTTTATAATCTTAGGCCTTACTCAATACCATGGACCAAAACCACTTAGGACCAATACCTTGGACCAAATACCTAGGGTCAACACTTCGGATGAGATACCTTAGACCAATACCATGGATCAAAATACCATGGACCAAAACTTAGTTTTCCAACATGTGCGCACCTTTCCTTCTGTGAAAATATGTATGTACGCTATACGCTCCTTTTTGTCTGTTAACCTATGTGTACACACAACTTAGTCAATGGGGAACCTACGTATACCTCTATTTATTCAATCTATGAGTCTGAACTGTGATCTGCCATCTGAGTGAGTTGCCATCACAGACAACACGTGTGTCATAGTGCCAAATCTGTGTCATATTGCCAACAAAAAATGTAAGAGGCATTATTTGGAAATTTATTTATGAAAATAAAGGGAATTAGAGGAAGATGAAAATGAAATGTTGCAGGTTTCATGTGTGGAGGAAATTGAAGGAAAGTAATGGAAAATTGAAGAAATTAGAGGCCTCATTAACAAAAAGGCTTCTCATAAACAGTTCATAGACTTTTTTCTATTCACTTTTGGAGCTCTCTCTCTATTTTCTCTCTCTCATACTCTAGGACACTTAGAGTTTTCTTGGAGAACTATTGAAGGAGTATGGCATACTTTGAGTTTTAGAGAAAGAAGGAAAAGAAATACCAGGAGGGCACAAGAGGACATTAGGATCAACAACTACATCGGGGTTTTCCTTGCAGGTAATGAGTTTCATGTATGAGTTCATTCATATTTTTTGCATACACGACATATGCATGTGGCTTCTTAGTTATCATGTCATTGGCATGGATTAATTCTTGGGTTGATACCAGATTTTTTACACCTTGCCATTTCCTAGATACTGATGGTGTTGTGGGTGTCTTTCCTTCTGTTTTCTGATTAGTTCTCATGTTCCTTTCACTACTGGTTGAGTCACTAGTTCCTGGAAGCCTTGGTTGGAAAAATTCTCTAGAACCCATGTAACAACTTCGGTTGAGTTACTATTCGTGGAATACTTTATTGGACAAATTCTCTAGAAACCCTTGGTGGATAACATTATTAGTCTTGGAAACCCTAGTTGGAAAAATCATCTCGAAGCCAAGCAACAATTGTGGGTTGGGTTGCTAATTCTGGAAACCCTGGTTTGAACAAACACTTTGGAGCCGTGAATAATTTGGATAAAGTCCGAACTAGTGATGGTTATTGATGTATTACCATCAGGTGGAATCGATGGTCAATGGTTGAACTTGTTTGGCCTCTGGAAGCCTTGGTTTGGTATTCTTTGTTTCTTCCATGAGATCCCACATTCATGCTTGGAATATGGAATGGAAGTGATTGGATGAAAAGGAGTTCTGGTTCAGTGCAATCTATGGCTAGGTAATACATGGAATTCTTTGAGTTTGTTGGAATATTGATATCTTAATAAGGTGTACTTTATATTATGATCTATGAGCATATGTATTGACTATGCTAATGATATTATGGTTTAATTTTCATGGTTTATATGTTGGTTATTAGTTGGTTATATATTGTATATTATTTATGGTTATTGCCATGTTTAATGAATATGTGATTGGTTATCGAATGCATGAGCTAATAGATGTTATTGTAGATAATATGAGATGGAATTGGACTTTCTTCACAATCCTCAGATAAGTCTGATACCCCTATGCTCAGATCTATTGATATGACCTGTAGATTGCATATTTGTGACATGTTTGAAATTTTTTTTGTCATGGTTGGGCTTGGTTAGGTTAATTCCTTTATCAAGCTTTGTGTTAGAAGCTTTTTGTTGATGTCATTTGTTGTTTTGGAAAGTATCATCGAGTTCTGAGCAGTGGTAAGAATCATAGACCTGAAAAATGGCTTAAATTTGTGAGTCTATGGCACACACGTGGCTGAAAAAGACTATAGTCTCTCCTTGGCAGGCTTGTGGGAGCAACTGGAGACATATTATAGAACACATGCAGGCTTTTGTAGGTGATTGTGAGTTGTTTTAGTGAAAGGAAAATTTGACTTAGGGCTTGGGCACATGGAGGGTGTTGAGAAATATAGGGCATGAAAATATAAGTGAATTCTCTTCTTGTGATAATTGCTTGTGATAGTGCTTTTAATTCCTTATTATGATATTCTCTTCTTGATTATTATTGTGTTATTTTCATCACTATAATTACCAAATCATGAAAAGTAAAGAGACAAGGGACACAATATATAGGCTTGTCATCTAGGGCCAAAACCTCATTACTCTTTAAGAGGAAAACACAAACAAAATTCTTCTTATAAATCTTCAATTCACCAATACAAAGACCATGGTGAAGACCCTTGGCACTGGAGTCATCCTAAGACCAAGTGACTAGCCTCATCTTCAATGTTTTTCTTCTTGTTCCTCTTCTCAGCTTCCTTTGGATTCTTGGCCTCTTCTTCTAGGTCTATTACTGATGAGTGCCAGTATTGCAGCAAGGATGTCACAACTCCTGGGCTACCAGCTTTACTTATCAACCTATGGTTTATACAAACTTGGAGGTGACAATGTTATATGCACAAGTAGAAGTGATGTTCCTTTCTGTTGTCACTTGTTCATCTGGCAAGAGACCCCAGGGGTTCCAAGCTGGACTTCTATAGAGTCAGAAGAAGCTTGATTCTTTGATGGAAGAAAAGAAAATCTATTTTAAGTGAGCTACTATACTGCAGTAATGATGAAAACAACATGTAATGCTAAATCACAACATATTCTAGTTAGCCATTTAAACAACTGAACTAAGCAGAATTGCTAAATCAACACTAACCAAATGTTGCTATCTAAGTTTCTGAAGTAAAGAGCATCAAACCAAACTAACGTGTAAGCAAGGAAACTAAGCTAAATTTGTTTTCATGTTTCTGGTGTTTTGGTAAAATCAAGCATACAAGGGGTCAAGCAGAAGAGCAAGCGAAGATCGAAATTAGTGAAAGGAGGACGTGATGAAGTAGTAGTGCATGGGAATTGTTGGATTGATCAGTGAACAATTTAAATGGAGGATGAATGGTGGAGATCTTATCGCGAGAGGTTAAGTTAATAGATGGATGAACATAACTAATCTAAAGCTGAATGGTAGAGATCTTATCGTGGGAGGTTAAGTCAAGAGATGGACGCACAGGACTAATCAGAAGATGAATGACATAGATCTTATCGTGGGAGTTAAGTCAAGAGATGGACAAACAAGAGTAATTGGAAGATGAATGGTGGAGATCTTATGGCAAGAGGTGAAGTAAATAGATGGACGAACAGGGTTAACAGGAGATGAATGGCAGAGATCTTATCACAAAGGTGAAGTGAATAGATGGATGGACAAGATTAACGAAATATGAGCGGTGGATATCTTATCGCAGGAAAAACATGTGGGATGATGAAGTGGTATTTTGTAGGTGGTAAGAAGTTTCTCATGCGCCCTCAAGGTTGTAAGCAAAATTCCAAAATTTTATGCAATTAGCCTTACTGGGTGACATCTAGCATGAGAAAACCACTTTTCTCGTGTGCTCTTGGGCTGATATCAGTCATGCAAGAATCCGCACAAGATTACGTGATAGCCATTGGATCAAGATAGACAGATCGATGGTGGAAATTTCGGGTTCATAAAGTATTGAGATGACATGATAGCCATTGGATCAAGCTAGACAGATCGATGATGGAGATTTGTGGTGCATAAAGTATTGAGACGTCACGATAGTCATTGGATCAAGCTAGGCAGATCGACAGTGGAGATGTGGAGTGCATAAAGTCAAATGTTGAAATGAATACGAAGAAGCTATGCGAGACACAATTGATGGTGGTTGGGTAGGGTTGTTGTGAAAGGAAATTTATGGGTATAATCCTTGCTAACCTGCTAACTAAATAAAAAGGCACAAACGGAAGAAAAATAAAACACAACCAATCTATGCTATACTTCTATAATGGAAATGCAACTACTTAAATAAATCAACGATTAAACCATGAATCTATGCGCTACATTGTTATAATGTAAATGCAACTACTTATGCAAATGAACGATTAAACCATAAATCTACCATAACATATATGTACAATAAAGAGGAACCTTAGCTGCTAGGTTTGGTCCCTAACCTAAGAGCTTCAACCCTCTGAGTTAACTCAGCATTGGCTCAAAACATAACTCATTCTTATTATGAAAACAATGGATTACATCAACAACTATCAGAACTCTTACAGCTCAAAAATAAAGTAAAGTTTTACAATAAAAATCCGAATCCTACTGAGGTCCTAGGCCTCTCTACTTATACCACTGAAGTCTCCAACGACTTCCTTAAAATTAGGGAGGCTTAGGTCCCAAAATTGTGATAACTTGTGCTTTGACTTTCACTTTCTCGGTTGCCTTCTAGTCCTCATGATTTTGCTGGTTGCACTCCAAGTTGATGAAGGAATATTCAAATGGAAAGGTAGCAAATGAGGAATATTTACATCCTATAATTCCTCTTCCTTGTAACATTTGAGTTTTGATCAAGGCCTTTCTTTTATCCTTTAATCCTACATTAAATGATCATTAGACCAAAAAGAAAAATATCTAACTCTAATTCATCTCACGAGCAAAATATAATCAAAATTATGCAATAATTTGTGAGAATAGTTGGTCTGACTAATCTAGGAGGTGAGTTAAGTCCCATATAATTACCCAATGATGAGGCTCATCATAACCCCCTTACTGAAAGTGTTTCTCATCGTCTGAGCAACTTAGTCAATATCCATGTCCTTCATGACTCTGGTAAGCTCTCTAACATCCCATGCCTCTGTTGTGGTCTCTTCTTCTTATGCATAGAAGCCTATTTTCCTTTCTACTTCTTCCCACTACCTCTTTTCTCCCTTCTAGCATCCCTAGTAGTAGTGGTGGAATGAGTCTTACGCCTATCCAATTGACCTTCAACCTTTGCATTGATTCCTGTTGAGTGCCTCTCTCAACCTTTGAGGGAAGTGATATTCTCTGATCTTCAAGTTGTGTGGCAATGTGTTCCACCTCCTTGAGTAGGAATTTATACTATCATCTCCTAGTAGCCTAAAAATATCCTCAAAATGTGAAATTTCTTGCTCTTGGGCAGCGAGATATCTAGGTGTCAGATGAGGATCATTAGCAATTAGGTTATGGGTGCTGATTAGGGCCTTGGAATTTGATTGTTCAGATTTGATGAAAATAGGTTCATTCTTCTCTCTCGCTAATATTATTTTCATCTCTATAGCCCTTGAATCCTCATGGTTCATCCATGATGCCAAACCCATTAATTGCAGATCTCCTAGCTCAGTATTATGACCCCAAACATTCAGGTCTTTCAGGGCCATGTTGTGTAAGTAAAACTCGGCCATTTTAGCCCTATCCTCTAGTGTACTTTGATCACAAATATCAATAAACTACGTGTAGTCCTGGAATGGCATGGTGCCCCTTTGTGCTAGTGTTTTAATCTGATATTGCAACCATTTTTCTTAGAGGTAAAGAGCATAGGCTCTAGCTCGCATCCTACATTGGATGGCCTCCAAGGAGAGGTTTTCCATACATGCTAGTTGGTTTTCCCTTTTTTGAAGTTGTCTTCTCAGCCACACAGTTTCCCTCTTAAGTTGATCTCTCATTGTTGCTTCTCTGTCCCTCAAGACACTTAGCTCTTTACCCTTTTCCTTGAGCTTCTCTTATTTGATTCTTGTGCTCTTTCTTGTTCTAAAATATAGAGGGGTTTTCCTCCTTCTTTTACCTTTTTTCTTAACTAGGGTGTTGAGAGTAGTGAGGGTAGCTGCTGCATCCCTTGCAGGGGCCTCTGGAGACACCCTGGGTGACTCTTCCTTGTGTTCTTCCCCTTCTGTTTCAATGCCTTCTTCCTCTTTGTTTTTCTTATTTTCTTCCTCTTGTTGTTCTTTCTCATCTCCATCAGTTTCTTCCTCCATTTCCTGGATTGTTTCAAAATCATCCTCCTTCTCTTTTGATTCATCATGTTCCTTTGTATTAGCTTCTTCTTCATCCATCTCATCCCCATCTAGCTCTCTATCTCCTTCTTCTTTCTTTACCTCCTCCTCACTGACAGAAGGACTAACATCATAGGTGAGGGTTTTGATGTCATCCTCCACTGATAATCCTCTGAAGACTAACCATGTTATAGGGATCCTGAGGTTTTGGAGGGCATCCTCAATGAGGATCCTGATCAGCCCATGGTGAGTCAATTGTTGGGAATTCCATTTCTTTACTTTTTTGCTGAAGTCTATGAGTGATTGCACCAAGAAATAGGGTATGTTGATTCTTTGGTGAACTGGTGTTTCTACCCCAAATCTTAATTCTTGAAGCATCCCAAAATGTTAGCCATAAACAACACTGTATATACCCTCACCTGAGATATATTTGAAGAGTTGGTAACCTACCTCACTCCATGGGTATGGTAGAATCTCCCTTCTTACTCCATTTCTATCATTTGTGGTTTCTTCACCTTCTAAAAAGAATTTCCTTTTTGCCACTTGACTGCCTGCTTTGTCTTATTTTCTCCATCGAATTCCTAGGGGAAGTGTGGTGACTCTACTGATGAACTCTGGGGTGAGATCTATAGTGAGCCCTATAAATATAACAGTGGCATGGATCATGCTATGTGGAGTGAAGGAATGAGAAAATTCTTGAGCCATCTCATCATCATACCCTACGAAATTTTTGAAAAACCCCATCCATTGGTGTCCTATAAACATTTCAAGAACTTGGTGTTGTTGTTGTATCCTCACATGGTCTATGGGTTCTCTTTTATTAAACCCTCCTGTCATCTTTCTTATGAGGCTTGAGAAGGAAATGAGAGGTTTGACATAATAATTTTAAATTCAGGAGAAAACAAAGTTTCTTGTGTATGTACTTAAACCCCCATAGTTGTTATATCCACTAGCTTTTACAGCATTTGTAGTTCATTTTCTTGTAAATGGGGATGGAATTTTAGATCCTACCTCTTGAGAATGGTGGTAGTGGACAGTTCTCGTGATATTCCTTCTTGAACCCCTCTATGTCTATCTTGTAGATTTCCTTTGTGTATCTTGTAGACTACTCCTGTAGATTGTTCCTATGCATTCTCTAGTAGAAATTCTCTTGTAGAACGATGAATCCTTGCTTCCAGTGGGTGGTCAGAGTTGCAAGAGTGACTTGAGTGAGGGAGTTTCGGAGAGGTGGAATACATGAATGCATGCAAACAATGTTTTTTTTCCCACTCCTCGTAATTAGATCCTACCTTGTACATTCGTAGTTAACCAATTCTTGTCCTACTCCTCCTCTGTCTTTCAGTTGACTGCAACCACGTGTGAGAGGACACACGGTTTTTTATGTGATGACTGAATGAAGGTGGCCAAGTTAACTAGCCACATTTTCACTTATAAAATAACTACCTCATAACCTTTACAAATTTTGATCAAATTATGCATATGAGTGAGTGGGCGGGATACTTACCTGTGGTCATGATACCATGCTATAGTTGTCAAAGATTAGATGTGATACATTGTTTATTTGCCACATGGTCATTCTTCTTCCTCCTCTGCTGGTTTTTGTCTACTTTCTAGATCATGTTAGTGAAAACATGTAGCTGATGATTGATATTATGTGGGATAGGCTGCTATAAGACCTAACCAACTTACCGATGAGCCCCAAAAATGGGTAACTATATGGGCTCATTCTGCTTATTATTTTCATTTAATCCACCATTCTCAATAGTTTTATGCATTTTTTTCAATATATTTATGTCAATAGAGTGAATGGGGATAGTCACTTTTCCATGTAGTCTGTAGGTTTTAACCCCGTACAGAAATTACCTTCATACGAATTCTAAATCACAGGAAAAATAAAAATGCGAGAGCATAACACATAAAACACATATACGCAGAGATTTCCCACTGGATCCCAAAACCGAGACTACCAGCTTGAATTTTCATTATGTTCCTTTCAATGTTACAAGAAATATTTATACATGCTGAAGCATTCAATACCATGGACCGAAAACCATCGCGTCCAAAAAACATGTGCGAAAATCATGCACAAAACCATAGGTAGGTCCGCCCAACATAACATAGGGTCCAAAACCAAAATTTTTTGGGGCACTGCCCCGGACCGCATAAAGTGGGGTTACATGTACCCCTCAAACCCCCTGTTAACTATGTGGAAAGAATATAACACAACCCAACAATCTCCCACTTGTTGTTTTCTTTCCATGGGGGGCCACAGGAGAGCTTAGTCATTTTTCAGCCCTGAAACACCCATTGTTTCTCTACACCAAGAGAACTTCTCAGAGCTCACAGATTTTGTCAATGCATCTGCAGTATTCTTCAAAGTGTCCACCTTTACCAGCAACACCTTTTTGTCTTCTATCATATCCCTCACAAAGTGATACTGAACATCAATGTGCTTTGTCTTTAAATGATAAGTAGGGTTCTTTGCCAAGAAAATTGTACTTTGGCTGTCACAGTCTATCCTTATAGCTCCTTGTACTAACCCCATACTTGAACACAATCTCTACAACTAAACTGCTTCCTTGCTTGCATGAGTGGCTGCCATGTATTCTGCCTCTGTA
>APFE030953987.1:122678-154484 GCA_000404065.3 Pinus taeda | reverse complement strand
GCGTCCAAAAAACATGTGCGAAAATCATGCACAAAACCATAGGTGGGTCTGCCCAACCTAACATAGGGTCCAAAACCAAAATTTTCTGGGGCACTGCCCCGGACCCGATAAACTGGGGTTATGGGTACCCCTCAAACCCCCTATTAACTATGTGGAAAGAATATAACACAACCCATCATAGTCTAATGAATGTTTATTGCAGATTTCTTGGGACAATTTTGGACAAAGACAAGGAAATCATGAGCAAATGGTAGCCACACTCGAGGAAACATGGAATAGGAATTGTACGAGGGTTCTCTTCATAATTAGTGACCCTTTCCTTAAATTCTCCACTGGCAGCTTGGAGTACACAGGCCCACATTGATGATTCCAAGGGGCAACCGAGCAAGTCAAGTAGGGTTGTTGTCATCTTCAGTTCTAGGAATCCGAGTCCCTTAATTTTAGGAGGACTATTGGGAGTCCCCACTTGTATAAATAAGAAGGCTTCAAGCCTCAGTAGGTTAGCCATTTCTTAGTATATTTTAGCACTTACGTGCAGCATTGTACTCAGCTCATTTTCGAGCTCTTTTTGAGAGATTTTTTATGTGATGTAACTGCTACTTTTGATAATGAAGATGAATGAAGTTTTGAGCCAGCACTGAGTTTCTTCCAGAGGGCTGAAGCTCTTGGGTTAGGGCCCAACCCAATTTTCCCAACACCTCATTTGTGTATTTATATGTTTTCGTTTCCATTCATGAGCTAATTTCTGTTGCATATACTCATTTTACTTCATTAGATTAGGTTGATTTCGATGGTTAGAATAGTTGTTTTTGTCCCAAGTTTCTTAAGTAAGTTGCTACAGAGATAGAAAAATATCCAAAAAGGCTACCAACAAGTCTTGATCTTCCTTCTCCCTCCTTGGGACTATGATTTGAGGTTAAGGCACTACTGCTGCCACCAAAAACACAGTTTTTGCTCCTTCATGCAATTGCTAGTGTGATACTTTGATCTCGAAAAGTTGATATTGGTTCAGATTTAATTGCCTAGATCATTTTATGTCATTTTACAATAGTTATCTTGAATCCTTTTCTATTCATAAAGTTTTGTTCAACAATTTTTTGGTTTTAGGTCATAATTTAGGTTAAAATAGACAAAACTTTGTTTTTTGGTTCTTGCTTTGGTCAGTTTTGAGAAGTAAGTGTGCAACTCTCTTGTGGAAAATTCCAGGTCATCATTCCTTTAGAAAATAGCCAGCACTATCTCACCTCTAATAGATCCCCTAGCTCATTCACCACATTTCACCAATCTTCCCTAATTTCTACGTTGTTTTTCCATAAAGTTGTTTTCTTACCATTTTAACAAATCCAACCATCTCCCTCATCCCTGATCTTCCTTGACAAGTTAAAGACCCCTTAACACCTTCATCCAGCCTTCATTTCCCTTTCCCATCATTTTTCCACCCTCAAACATCCAAAAACCACTTTCAACCTCCTCCTATAGAACCTCCTATAGAACCTCTTGTAGATCCTTCGCAGCTTCCTGTAGAACTTCCTGTGAGTGATTTCTCTAAGTCTGATTTGGAAGTCTTCAGAAGGGTACTAGGGGCTTCTTAGGACATCTCCACACCTTCCCCACTATCTACAAAAGCTAAATCCATCTTCCTTTGCCACCAAATCTCTGCATAGTCACAACTAATCAAATCACAAGCAGCATAATTCCACACAAATACTCAAAAGTACAAAAAGATGATTTCTTCTCATTTCTCTTTAGAAGTAGTTTGAATAAATCCAATTTACTTTTTCAGTAGTCAATGACATCCATTTCAATAGTTTCCATATCTTTTCTTGCATAAGTAGGGTTAATGGGTAAACTAGGGTTTGGTAGGGTTTGGTAGGGTTTGCATTTCATTCTAGTTTTCCTTCTCTTTCTGCAAGTAGAATAGCCCCTTTAGAGTTAGCTTCCTTTCATCACAGTTAAAGCTTCTGATGAGAACTCATAGAAGTTGGCTTAAGCTCCTAGTGAAATTGCACCAGATGATCAAGTGACAGCTTGCAGTAAGAGCTAGTACTTGTGCATACAACAATGTCGCTTCCAAGTTTGTTACAAACTACTGGGTTGATAAAAGTAAAGAGGGAAGCCCCAGGAGTTGTAGCATTATTGCTACAATATTGGAGCACACCACTCTTGTTGGCGTCGTTGCTGGGGAAGCGTTAGAGTATTTTGTAATTACTACTTTTCTTCTATTTTCTACTACAACATTCTGCTAAGTAGTTTATTTCACCAAAAGTAGAGTAGTTGCTTCATTTCAATTCTGCAATTTCAATTCTACAAAAGTAGATTAGAAATTTCTTGCTTTCATTTCAATTCTGCAATTTCAATTCTACAAAAGTAGATTAGAAATTTCTTGCTTTCATTTCAATTCTGCAATTTCCATTCCAGCAAAGTAGATTAGTCATCTCCTGCTTTCATTTCAATTCTATTTTAGCAAGATTCATTTCAGTTAGTTGCAAGTTGTTGTTCAATCCATTTCAGTTTTGCAGGTACAAGTAGAAAAAACACAAAAATCACCCAAAACAAAAAAGAAGAGATTTCCTTTCATGCCTCATAGGAACAGAGACAATTCAGGAAAATTCCTACCCAACACCCCCACCACATCACTAAGTCACCCTTCTCTCTTCTTTGGTGGCAGTGATCCAGAAGAACCTATAAGTGAACCTCCAGAGATATACAAAGATCTTATAATAGAAGAAGAGAAATAAACCATTCCTCCTAAGACCATGGCTGAAAACAAAAATGTTAGAGGAAATGGGGAGAGAATAGAAGGTTCCTTTCCTATTTGAGACACCAATGCGAACAAAAAAATGAAAAACATAAGTCCTTCAGGCTTACCTCACTTCCATGGACTGACTACCGAAGATCCTGATACCTTCTTGTTTGAATCTTCTATTCTCTGTCAAACCTATGACTACACAGAAGATGATTAGAGGTTGAAAATATTTCCTTCTACCCTCGAGGATGCATCATTGGCTGGTTTATGGGGTTACCTAGAAATAGTATCACAGCTTGGGATCAGATGCATCAAGCCTTTAACAACAGATACCGGGACTACTGTAGGTAAAATGTTACCAAGGAGAAATCTTCTGAATGACCATGGGAAGTGATGAATCTTTAGAAGACTATGAAGAAAGGTTTCAACTCAGTTGTAAAAGGGCTAGGTGCACACTTATCCCTAAATATCTAAAGTTGGTTTTTCTCAGAGGAGTCCCTGAAGACCTTCTAGATACCCTCCATTTGTTGGTTGGGGGAGACATCTACCAATTGCCTTATGACGACATAAAGGCTTTGTTTAGAAACCATTCTAGGTTAGCTAGAAAGAGAGGTAGGGGAAGTCAATCTTTAGCTAGTACATCCTCATCGAGATCATCCCTTAGAAACAAAATTGAGAATCAGCTAGAAGACATCAATAATGAGATGAGGCAGAATCTTACCATGCAAATGGATACCCTGCATATCAAAAGGAAGCAAGAGGAAGCGAAGAGGGCTTTGGCCATATTTTTTCCTAGGTGCACTAGAAAGCATCCTAGGAACAAATGTCCATTCCACTCTATAGAAGTGTGTTTAGTCTGTGAAGAAGAATATCCTACAAGTTAGTGCCCTTCCTTGCCCGGAAATAAAGTTTCATATCAAGGGGCTAAAGGAGCCACTGAACCACTCTATTTCATGAACCAAAGGAGGCCACATGGACCCAGACCTTACCAACAGGGAATGCAAGGCGCATCCCAAACTTATTACGACCTCAATCAAGCCACTTCCATGCCTTCTAGGGGTCCCCCCACTCATCCTTCCTAGTCCACACCCCCTCCTTGGTCATATCCTCCTCAATACTAGGCTCTACCAATTGCTCATTCCTTTCACTCTTACGCTCAACCAAAACCTCAGTGGAATGCACCTCATCGAGTTCATCGCTTAGAAACAAACTTGAGAATCAGCTGGAAGACATCAACAGTGAGATGAGGCAGACTCTTTCCATGCAAATGGATATCCTGCATATCAAAAGGAAGCAAGAGGAAGCAAAGAGGGCTTTGGCCATATTTTTTCCCAGGTGCAATAGAAAGCATCCTAGGAACAAATGTCCATTACACTCTATAGAAGTGTGTTTAGTCTGTGAAGAAGACTATCCTACAAGTTAGTGCCCTTCCTTGCCCGTAATTAAAGTTTCATATCAAGGGGCTAAAGGAGCCACTGAACCACTCTATTTCATGAACCAAAGGAGGCCACATGGACCCAGTCCCTACCAACAGGGAATGCAAGGGACATCCCAAACTTATTACAACCTCAATCAAGCCACTTCCATGCCTTCTAGGGGTCCCCCCACTCATCCTTCCTGTTCCACACCCCCTCCTTGGTAATATCCTCCTCAATACTAGGATCTACCAATTGCTCATTCCTTTCACTCTTATGCTCAGCCACAACCTCAGTGGAATGCACCTCATCAGGGGTGGAGGCCCAAGTACAACTCTCCTCACACTCTTTTGCCTACACCACCTGATCAACCACAACCATTACCTCCTGCTCCACCAAGACAACCCCAAATACTTGCTCAACCAAACCCGAACCCCAACAACAGACATGCCCATTAGCTATATAGTGGAGAAACATCATGCCTGACCTATGTTGTGGAGATTTAGGAGATTAACCTATGATCTAGGAAGGTTCTCCCAGATAGAAAATCTCCTCCTAAAGAGGATGAGGAAGAAAAATAGGAAATTGAACCAAAAGTCATTCTACCCTTTCCTGAGAGACTAGCTAGAACCACACAACCGACCCCAGGAGAAACTGAACTTCTGGGAGAATTAAATAGTTATGTGTAAAGATACCACTTCTCCAAGCCATAAAATATGTTCCCATATAAAATAATGTGATCAAGGAGAAGTGCTTCAAGAACCTAGGCAGGCGCAAGAGAGATGCTCCAACTATCAATGTCATAGGGCAACTATCTCACCTAATGTTGGGGCAAGTAATCTGTCTAAAATACCTAGACCCTGGGAGTCCTGTAGTCAATGTCCACATCAATGGCACCATAATACCCCATAACTTGATTGATCTAGGGGCTACCATTAATGTGATGACTAGGGACACTATGCTCAAACTCAACCTTCAAGGCTCCTTAAGAAAGACCACAACAATCCTGCAGTTAGCAGACCGCTCCACTGTGACCCATGAGGGGATTGTGGAAGATGTAATGGTATCTATTGATTCCTGGGAGTATCCTACTGATTTCCTGGTTCTCCAGCCAAAGGCAAAGCTCACTGGGTATTCTCTCATCTTGGGAAGACCTTTGTTGGCTATTGTAGATGCCTACATCAGTTGTCGAGCTGGGAACATGACAATCAAGAACAGGCATATGTCCAAATAGCTAGTCCTATATCTTCTTGCCCAACCTCTGTTAGAACATGATTTACCCCTCTGGTTGGAGGAGGAAGATGAGGATGAAATCTATTCCACACCATTGTGTATAATAGAGGCTACCATGGGGGGCCCACAAACTGAGGATGACCTTATTGAAAACTTGATTCAGAATCCACCACCCAGTGTGTTGCCATTAGAAGAGTTGGTGGAAGAAACCGAGGCCAATCATGTAGTTGATCTCTGTGTGGCTGATCCAACCTCTCTCCGAGTGAAGAACATGGAATTTAGCCCAGAAAGAACCTTGAGGATCAACTCATCCCTATCCACCTCTCAGGAGAAAGAACTGTGTAACTTATTAGAAAACCACTTGGATGCTTTTTCTTGGAGCTATAAGGAGATGAAGGGAGTCCACCCTTTAGTCTGTACACATTACATTTACATTAAAGAAGATTGTAAACCAGTCAGGAAACCTCAAAAGAGGATGAATCCAGCCCTTAAGGACATTGTCAAAGAAGAACTACAAGAGTTGCTGGATGCAGGATTCATCTACCCGATCTTTGACAATGAGTGGGTCTCTCCTTTGGTGCTAGTGCAAAAGAAAAATGGGAAGTGGAGAATTTGTGTAAACTATTGAGAACTCAACAAGGCCACCAAGAAGGAACATTTCCCTTTTCCTTTCATAGGTCAAGTGCTAGATGGCCTGATAGCGAAGAAGTTCTTCTCCTTCCTAGATGGGTTTAGCGGGTACAACCAGATACAAATCAGCCTAGAATACCAACATAAGACCACTTTCACTTGTCTTTGGGGTACTTTTGCATACTGGGTCCTTCCTTTTGGGTTGTGCAATGCTCCTGCCACTTTCCAGAGAGCAGTACTGAGCATATTTGCTGAACTAGTTCATGATTCAGTGGAAATCTCTATGGATGACTTTACCCCTTATTATTCTAAATTCCAGGAAGCTTTGACTAACTTGGGAAAAGTTTTAGCCAAATGCATCGAAATGAACCTGTCCCTTAGCCTTGAAAAATGTGAATTCATGATGACTAAAGGGACCGTGCTCGGTCATATCATTTCTTAGCAAGGATTACATGTGGATCCCAACAAGATTTCTATCATCCAAAGGGTCCCACCTCATCAAAAGGTAAGAGATGTTTGGAGTTTCCAAGGCTTAGTAAAGCTATTCTAGAAGATTCATTAAGGATTTTAGTAAGCTAGCCTCTCCATTGTTTGGTCTTTTGGGAAACGATACTGAGTTCATATGGACTGACAACTGTCAAGAGGCTCTACATACCTTGAAAGGTAAGCTAGTAACTGCCCCAATTTTGAGAGGTCCAAACTTGGCCCTACCTTTCCACATTCACATAGATGCCTGAACAAAGCAGTAGGAGAAGCCTTAGGGCAAGTTGATGAGAAGTTGCCTTATGCCATATATTTTGTCAGTAAAAACCTATCCAAGGCAGAATTAAAGTATATTGTAATCGAAAAGGAGCTCCTAGCTGTAGTCCATTCCCTAAATAAGTTCAAACACTACATCACCGGCTATTAAACATTATTGCACACTGATCATGCCACAATTAGGTATTTGATGAATAAACCAGATGTAAATTCTCCTATTATTAGATGGTTACTTTTATTGTAGCAATTTGATTTGACCATTGTTGATAAACTGGGTAAGGAAAATGTTGTTGTTGATTTTCTGTCTAGAGGAGATTTGCCTGCAGGTGAAGAAGGAATGGTGGATGATCAAATGCCAGATGAACACCTATTCGATATTCTAGTACTCTCTCCATGGTTTGCTGATATAGCAAATTACTTGGTTTCAGCACAGTTTTCGCCACACCTGTCCTCAAAAGAGAAGAGCATGATTAAAGTGCTCCATTCACCTAGATTAGGGGAAATCCTTTTAAGCTTTGTCTAGATCAGATTTTGAGGGGATGTGTCATGGAGGAGGAAGTTTTTGACATTCTCCTAACCTTTCATGATGGGCCCTGTGGGGGCCATTTTGCAGCAAAAAGGGCTGCCTTCAAAATTTTGCAACCAGGTTACTATTGGCCCACTCTTCATGAATTTGTCAGAGAATATATCAGCCAATGTGACCAATGTCAAAGGATGGGGAAACCTACTCCAATGGATGAGATGCCACTGCAACCTCACGTGACTTTCGAGCCATTTGAGAAGTGGGGCATGAATTTATGGGTACCATCAACCCTCTTTCAAAACAAAAACCTTACATCATTGTGTGCATTGATTATCTGACAAAATGGGCAGAAAAAAAGGCGATCAACGCAACAACAAAAGAAAAAGTAGCTAAGTTTTTGAGGGAAAATATCTTTTACAAGTTTGGCTATTCATGAGAATTAGCTAAAGATCAAGGGAGTTAGTTTACCTCCAATCTGATTGAAGACCTGCTCACATATCACAAGCTTAACCAAAACACTTCCACCCGTTATCATCTGCAGGCAAATGGCCAGGTGGAAGTCATTAACAGAGACATGGAAGGGATTTTGACTAAGGCAGTGACTAGCAGTAGAAAAGATTGGGCAGATCGATTGGTTGAGGCCACCTGGGCCTATAACACCACATGGAAAACCACCATAGGGTTCACACCCTATGAGCTGGTCTATGGGTAAAGGGCTTTATTGTCAATAGAATTTGAATATAACACTTTAAGGATGGCAACTCAGTTGCACCTAGATCTCTTCATGCATAAAAGGAAAGGTTACTTCAGCTAAATGGATTGGATGAGCAGAGATTATAGGCCCTTCTCCACTCAGAGGTAGTCCAACTTCAAAGGAAAATATGGCATGATAGACACCTCAAAGAAAAACAATTCCAAGAAGGTGATTGGGCGGTGTTGTATGATTCAAGATATAAAGATTCCATGTGCAAACTGAGGACAAGATGGATAGGACCATACACAGTAAAAAAATGCAATGACAATGGTTCAGTCCTGATCTAGACCATCGATGAAGAAGCCATCCATATGCTCATCAATGGGCATAGGTTGAAGATCTACGGGAAGCCCCTTTCCAAGTAGGAATGCATTGATAATTGAGTAAAACCATGTTGGTAGTGGAGCAGGTCTCTCCCTCCACTCCACCCACACCTTGAGCTAAAAAAAAAACAAAAAAAACAAAAAAAAAGAATAAAATATCCCTAGGTGAAACCCTCTTGAAGGTGCCCACAGTAGGTAGTGAGGGTGAAAACCTCCTCGATGCACCCCAGCTATCTCATAAAAAAAAAAAGAGAAAAAGAAAAGGATGGAAAGAAAGAATAGAAAAAACCTAACTTCTTTTTGAATGTATTGCAGGTTGCAGGAGGGTCACACGAGAAAAAAGACATGGCCAGGCTACATACACCCTTGATAACTCATTCCTCCATTGTCATTGTCTTTTCCCAGGCCTTGGTCTCGTTTGTTCTGAAAATTTTTCATCTTACAAGAAACTCTATGCATTCTAGAGGGGACTCCTGTAGAAACTACAGAGAGCTCAAAATCAAGTTCAGAGAAGAATCCGAGGGCTAAAATTTTTTCTAGAAGGCCTATCAAACTCCCTACCACCATTCATCCACCTAATTCTTGATTCCATCGCTACACACCCACACTTCCACTCACTTTTCCTTCCCTGCACAGAAAACACAAAAAATTAGTTTCTTTCACTTTTAAACAAAAGAAATTATAATGAATAAAATAGAAGCATTCTTCACTTGTTTCTTACCTGATGTATTCCAACTGTCACTCCTTTCCTTGAGAACCTTTTGCAGCTGTCTCTTCAGTCCCTACTCAAGCATCAGCCAAAAATTTTAGAGGGAGAGCAGCTACTAGAAATCTTGCAGGATTCTTGTAACATCTGATCCCTTTAAAAAACCAAGCTCCAGAGGCAGGGTCAGTCCAACGAAGATGTATACAATGTACAAGGAGCAGTGCCTGATTGAAAATCACCAGCAGAAGCAACCAATTTAGAGGCCACGAGCATTCGCAGCAACAACAATACAAAAAAAAAACAAAGTGCCAAGTCTGAGCATGCAGAGCACGGTAGCGACTAACAGGTAAGTGGCTAAACCTGTTCCTTTGTTGCATGA
Source organism: Pinus taeda (assembly GCA_000404065.3). Taxonomy (NCBI): domain Eukaryota; kingdom Viridiplantae; phylum Streptophyta; class Pinopsida; order Pinales; family Pinaceae; genus Pinus; species Pinus taeda. The sequence continues at coordinate 145,016 of APFE030953987.1, read as the reverse complement.
ATATTATTTAGGAACTCCATGAACATTGAGATGGTTGTGATCAAATGAAATCGGTGGCTAGCTAACTGGCCACCCTCGTTTAGTTCAAATCACCCTCGTTAAGTTCAAACAAGCTTCATACCATTCAAACAACAATTCAAATATGCAGTCATCATGTGTGGTCCATCAATTCGGGAAGAAAAAAACACAGAACCAGTAGTGGTGGCGGCATATAACGGGAATAATGGAAGTGATGGTGGTCAGGTGACATGAAATACCATAATGGCACTGGAGTAGGACCAATGGTCCAGATGGGGATAACATACCCATCCTGCCACCTCACCTCGTCACCGTAGATCATGCCATCAGTTTAAGTACACTGCAGTCGAAGCCTCCACTACCTTTTGCTTTCATTTGAGTCCAGGAGTTCTTGACTACAGCACTCACCTACCACCTTTGGAACAATGAACCAGTCGTTCTATGCCAGTTTTCAAAACCCTCTTGCTTATCGGGCTCTACAGGAGCATTATTGCATTCTACAGGAGCAAGAACACCATCTACAGGAGGCTTTCTATAGGAAGGCCAGAGAGCATCTCTGCAGAGGAAAAATTTTAAATTTTTGCCAAAATCAAGCTTGAGAAGAGCTAGGTTCATAAACCCACTCTGCATGTGATATATCTATATAAGCTGGTGGAATTAGAAGCAAAGTATTGGCTTGAAAAAGGCATGGAATGTGAGCACAAAAGTCTGCCTGTGTTTTTTTGAATTCCGTACAGACTCTCCATTTTATTCTCTATGCTAAAAGTCTGTCTTTTTCTTCCACATATTCTCTTGTAAAGAAGAGGTGCAACCATAAAATATCAAGCCCGTGAAAAGTGTGAATGTGCATTTGAAAGCTTGTTTGTTTTATGAGAAAGAAGGAAAGCAATGTTTCACATACTCTCTGTTTTGTCAAAATAGTATTTTCCTCAACAAAGAGAAAACCCGAGAAGTAAATTCAGGTGGAAACAGGGATTGAAGGGAGAAAAAAATTGCAAAATTAATGTTGTGAACAAAAAGAACACGAAAATTCCCTCTTTGATTCCAGAAAGATAAACCTCAGCGATTCCTCCGTTTCTAGTTTTAAAAATTGTTTCCTTCTTCCTCACCTAAGCATTTTCAGAAGTCACTAAACACCATGCCAAGAGGTTTTATGAGAAAGAAACCTTTGAACTCCAACAAATTGCATGAGCACCCCGAAGTGGTGTCCCTCTTCACTAGGGCAAACTAGATGTCTTTCTTTGAGAGAATTCATGCATATGATGAGGAGGTGACTGAGGAATTTTTAATGTCCTTAAGACCCCATTCAAAAACACATGCTACAGTCAGTTTCAGGGGTCTGACCATAGAGCTTACAACATAATTTATCTGTAGAATGACAAGTCTTCCACTTGGGCTCCCTTGGAGCAAAGAAAAAAACCACTAGGATAGGTTGCTAAAAAGACATTTTTTAGCCTAATGAACATCCTGTAGAGGATAAGAATGGGATCAGAAGGACAATTTCACCTCATCCATGGGGTGAGGCCAGCTACCAGATCATGAAATATATCTCTTGTGAAGGAAGATTCAGTGTAGTTTATGGTTATCACTTTAAATTATTGCATGAATTAAGATATTGAATGGACTTACCTATAGCTAGAAAACTCAGTTTGCCATATTTACTCCTCCAGTATTTGATATGGTGTGGCACAAAATTGAATGCAGGGGTTCCAAACCAACTGGCCCACCATCAGCTCATTAAGTTGCTAGTAGAGGATGCCTTCCACACATATAGTATCCCTATAGCTTGAATTTGTTTTAGGAATATTACTAGGGAAGATGACATAAAATCTCTCATAGATGAACTTAATCCATCCAGTACTGAAGAGGAGGAGCAGACATAGGAACTTGAAAACGAAATCCATGAGAAAGCACAAGAAATTCAAGTAGAAGAATAAAAAGAGGAAGAACAGAGAGAAGAAGAGAAAAATGACATAGCCACAATTGAACCTAAGGTAGAGAAGGAAACAACATCAAAAGCAAAAAAGAGGAAGATGACAAAAGCTGAGAAGAAGAAGACCAAGATAAATTAGAATATGGCTACCACTAGAAAGGCCAAAACTCAACAAGAAAGGGAGAAAATACCACCTAAGATAGTAGAAATTAAAACAGAAACAATAGACACAAGCAAAACTATAGAGGGTGAAGAAGAAAAACAATAGGAAGAAATATCCCATGAAACACTGTAAGGGAAGCAACAACTGTTCTTGCTACATTGAACACCCCAGCTAAGCAAAAGGGAAAAATTAAAAGATAGACATCGATGTATTTCGAAGCCTAGAGGAGCACCAAACTCAAGGTGGGCAAGCCCTAGCCACCATCGAAAGAACCCATTATCATTGAGGATGCACCCACTATGACAAAGGAGGAATCTCCCTACAAAATCTCCATCACCTACGAGAGAGGGAGTCCCAAGACCTCCACCTAGAAGGAAAGGATCAAATTGATGGACTCTAAAGTAGTTCTACAGGTGGCACAAACCTCTTTACAAGAGACACTGGCCAAGCTCAAACAAACTGAAAAACTAGAAAAGAAGGCAGAGGAACAGTCCCAAGAGGAAGGTAAGGCAAAAGAAATACTAGAATTGGGACGTCAACCTAACTTAGGCTCTTATTACAATATTCTGGAGGGTGGGAAGATGATCCCACAGAAATTCGTTGTGCCTCTTTTCTTCGAACTAGAAAAAAGAAAGAGTCAGGACCCACACCTGGATGCAGATTGCTAAATATAAAGGAGTCAAAGATATAGGGCACATGGAAAACATGTTGAGAGAGATGAGCTAGGAGTTGGGCATGGTAAGGCACACAAAGAGCATCAGAAGAGCTCAACTACAGGAAGAAAATGAACTGTGAAAAAAGAAGTTACAGGAACGGGAACCTCAAGGGGGAGGTAAGATACCAATATTGGAAGGACAACAACAACAAGAGGGACCCCAGGCAGATAGTGAGGTAGTAGAGAAGCAACAAGAAGAAGAAGAACTAAGGACAATTAGTGAAACACTAATGAAACAGTAGCAGGAAAGAGAATCTCAGGTAGCAACTGAAGTACTGATTTTGAAAAAACAACTGCAGGAAAAGGAAGCCTAGTTAGCTTGCATGGCCAGCTAGGCAATGGAAGAATTGCAATGAATACAACCAAATAAATCCTATGCACTGTATCTCAAAGACTAGTGGCTCCAATTCTAGATTAAGACAATGGCCCAGAGGGGCACAATCCCATTTCATGGATTTATGTGATCATAGTTTAGCCAAGGATAAAGCAAGGCTAGCAGAATTTTACCTACACAACATGGCACTTCCTGAAATGAATTTATGGGATCCAAATGCTGCATTGGGAGACTTACATCTAATGGCTATGGCTTCTTGGATGAGCCATGAGGAAAAGAGAGCAGTGGAAATTCAAAAGATAATGGAAAAAGAGCTAAGTGAGCCCTTGATGATAAGGACAGAACTAGAAGAACCATTGGCTCTCATCTATGCCCATGAACACCTTGCAGCCAATCACCAAGTTCTCCCTAATTATTAGGCAAGAACAAGCTATTGCTCATTTTTAAGAGATGGAGAGGTTTTTTGGCGATGACTGCCTTCATGCATGCATGAGAAGGTGGAATACATTGCCACATAGCTTAAGGATCAGGGAGTATCATTCCCCAAATAGAATGAGGGAGGCCATGAGGAGAGTACCCCTATACAAACACTCAATGCAAAACTTCAAAGCCAACTAGATTAGTCTTAAGTTCAGCCCTCCACTACTGTTAGGACCGTTGGAAGGAGTTAAGAAGGAGGGAGAATAGAAACAATGGGAGGAAGTGGATAGGAAAGTAGGTTTCCATGATAGAGAGGAAGACAACACATCAGAGGCTTAGGATATTAGGGAATCTGTTAGAGCTATTAAAGATGAAGAGCTATATTAATTGCTCAGAGGATGAGCAACCCATTCAACAAGGGGGTGATGATGAGCCCCAGAAATGGATAACTATATGGGCTCATTCCGCCTATCATTTTAGTTTAATCCACCATTCTCAATAGTTTTGTGCATGTTTCTGAATATATTTATGTCAATAGAGTGAATGGGGATAGTCACTTTGCCATGTAGTCTAATGAATGTTTATTGCAGATTTTTTGGGACAATTTTGGACAAAGACAAGGAAATCATGAGCAAATGGTAGCCAAACTCGAGGAAATAGGGAAGAGGAGTTGTAGGAAAGGTGTCTGCCTCATTAATGACCCTTTCCTCGAATTCTCCACCAACAGCTCGGAGTACACAGGCTCGCCTTGATGATTCCGAGGGGCAGCTGAGAAAGTCAAGTAGGGTTGTTGTTATCTTCAGTTCTAGGAAGCTGAGTCCCTTAATTTTAGGAGGACTATTGGGAGTCCCCACTTGTATAAATAAGACAGATTCAATCCTCAGTAGGTTAGCCATTTCTTAGTATATTTTCACACTTTTTTGCAGCATTGTGCTCAGCTCATTTTCAAGCCCTTTTTGAAACAGTTTTTATGTGATGTAATTGCTACTCTTGATAATGAAGATGAATGAAGTTTTGAGCTAGCACTGATTTTTTTCCAGAGGGTTGAAGCTCTTGGGTTAGGGCTTGACCCAAGTTTCCCAACACCTCCTTTTTGTACTTATATGTTTTTGTTTCCATTCATGAGTTAATTTTTGCTGCATATACTCATTTTACTTCATTAGCTTAGGTTGCTTTCGATGGTAAGAATAGTTGTTTTTGTTTCAAGTCACTTAAGTAAGTTTCTACAGTGATTGAAAAAGATCCAAAAAGGCTAGCAGTAGGTGTTGATCTCCTTTCTCCCTCCTCAAGACTATGATCTGAGGTCAAGGAACTACTGCTGCCACCAAAAACACAATTTTTGCTCCTTCATGCAATTCCTAGTGTGATACTTTGATATGGAAAAGTTGATATTGGTTCAGATTTAATTGCTTAGATAATTTTATGCCCTTTTACCATAGTTATCTCGCATGCTTTTCTTTTCATAAAGTTCTATTCAACATTTTTCTGGTTTTAGGTCAGAATTTAGGTTAAAATAGACAAAACTCTATTTTTCGGTTCTTACTTTGGTCAGTTTTGAGAAGTGTTCAACTCTCTTGTAGAACGTTCCAGCTCATCATTCCTCTAGAAAATACCCAGCACCAGCTCACCTCTCATAGATCTCCCAGCTCATTCACCACATTTTTCCAATCTGCCCTAATTTCTACATTGTTTTTCCATAAAGTTGTTTTCTTACCATTTGAACAAATCCAACCATCTCCTTCGTCCCTGATCTTCCTTGACAAATTATACACCCTTTAACACCTTCATATAGCCTTCATTTCCCCTTTCCCATCATTTTTCCACCTTCAAACCTCCAAAAACCACTTTCAGCCTCCTCTTGTAGAACCTCGTGTAGATCCCCTCCTGTAGAACTTCATGTGAGTGATTTCTCGAAGTTTGATCGCAATGGAAGTCTTCAGAAGGGTACTAGGGGCTTCTTAGGACCTCTCCACACCTTCCTCACCATTTGAAAAAGCCAACTCCATCTTCCATTGCTACCAAACCTTTGCACAATCACAGCAGGTCAAATCACAAGCATCATAATTCCACACAAAAATACTCAAAAGTACAAAAAGATGATTTCTTCTCATTTCTCTTCAGAAGTAGTTTGAATAAATTCAATTTACCTTTTCAATAGTTAATGGCACCAATTTAAGTAGTTTCCATCTCTTTTCTTGCACAAGTAGGGTTAGTGGGTAAACTAGGGTTTGCTAGGGTTTGCGTTTCATTCCTATTTTCCTTCCCTTTCTGCAAGTAGAATATCCCCTCTAGAGTTAGCTTCCTTTCATCATAGTTAAATCTTCTTCTGAGAGCTCATAGAGGTTGGCTTAAGCTCCTAGTGAACTTGTGCCCTGATCAACTGACAGCTTGCAGTAAGAGCTAGTACTTGTGCATACAACACCATCGCTTCGAAGTTTGTTACAAACTACCGAGTTGATAAAAGTAAAGAAGGAAACCTTAGGAGTTGAAACATTATTCCTACAATACTAGAGCTCACCACTTACCATTCACCCTTAGATTTCTTCCTGTAGGTTTTCAGGGTATCTTGTAGGAATACAGGGGATCCTGTAGAAAACAAAGTCTTCACCTAAATTTAAGCAATGAAGTGGAAAAACAATGGAATTGATGGAGAGATAAACTATAAGAAGTGGAGGAGATTAATATATGTGAGTTATGGTTACCTTTGGATATCCTCTTTGCTCCTTGATTTTCTTTCTCACCTCCTTGCAAATAACAATTATGACTTTTTTTTCTTTTTCTTTTTTTTCTTTTTTCTTTTGAAAAACACCTAGGCTACCTCAGAGTGGTTTTCATCCTAGATGTTTACCCTGGGTGCCTCAAGGAAGGTTTTCACTCAGGGATCTTCTTATTCTTTTTGTTTTCAATTTTTTCTCCTCATTGGGTCACCTCACAAGTTTTTCAACCCAAAGATGGGACTTAGGCACCTCATGGAGGTTTTCACCGCCATCCTTATTCCTTTTTCTTATTTTTTCTTATTTTCAATGACCTGATGAGGGACGACATGGAACTTGCTCCACCATCATCACTTTCTTATTGATATTTTCAATGAAATCTTGTTTTGATAAAGGCCTCTTGTACATTTTCAATCAGTGTCCATTAACAAGAAATGGAATGGCTTCTTCATATATAGTTCTTGTTTGCACTAAACCATTATCATGGCATCTTTCCACCACATAAGGTCTGAGCCATCTTGTCCTTAGCTTTACCTTGAAGTCTTTATAACTAGAATCATATAACAATTCCCAATCCCCATCTTGAAATTGCTTCTCCTTAATATGTTTATCATGCCAGATCTTCCTCTAAAGCTGAACTATCTCTGTATTAGGAGGACGTGCATTCTGAATTCATCCAAGCCATTGAATTGAAAAAATATTTCTTTCTATGCATGACTGAGATCCAAATCTAGTTGGGATACCATCCTTAATGTGTTATATTAAAAACTCAATGGACAACAAAGCTTTTTTCCCATAGACCAGCTCATAGGGTTTAAATCCAATGGTCGTCTTCCATGTTGTACTATACGGCTAGGTGGCCTCAGCTAGTCTCTTTGCCAAATCCTTCCTGTTGCTACTCACTACCTTGGTTAAGATGCTTTCCAGTGCCCTAATGGTCACCTCCACTTTCTCATTAGCTTGTGGATGATAAGGAGTGGAGGTCCTATGCTTGATTTTGTGATGGCTGAACAGTTCTTCAATCACGTTGGAGGTAAACTGGTTGCCTTGGTCTATGATTAGCTCTCTAGGGTACCCAAATTTGTAGAATACATTATTCCTTAGGAACTTAGCCACCTTATCCTCTATTATTTCCTTAATTGCCTTGGTTTCAGCGCACTTATTCAAATAATCAGTGCACACAATAATGTATTGTTTTTTCTCTTAAGGTGGGTTGATACGACTAATGAAGTCCATGTCGCACTTGTCAAATGGCTCGAAATTCACTTGCGGTTATAGGGGCATTTCATCTCTTGGAGTAGGCTTTCCCATCCTCTGGCACCGATCACACTGACTAATGTACTTTTTCACATCCTAATGAAGAGTGGGCCAATAATAGCCCGCTTGTAACACTTTGAATGCTATCCTCTTTGCTTCAAAGTGACCTCCACAAGTCCCATCATGATAGGTTAGAAGGATGTCAAAGGCTTTCTCTTCCCTTACACAACTTCTCAAGATTTGATATGGGCCAAGTTTAAAAGGATTTCTGCTAATCCAGGTGAAGGGGGCACTTTTCCTCACTATCTTGATCTTTTCTTTGAAGGGAAAGTTTGTTGGGAACTGTGTTGATACCAAATAGTTTGCTATATCAGCAAACCATGGGAAGAGAACTGAAATAGAACATAAATTCTCATCTGGTAACTCATCATCCACCATTCCGTCTTCACCTGTAGGTAGATTCATCCTAGATATAAAGTTTGTAACAACATTTTCCTTACCAGGCTTGTCAACAATAGTTAGATGAAACCGTTGTAATAAAAGCAACCATCTTATAATCCTAGCCTTCACATCTGGTTTGTTCCTAAAACATCTGATTGAAACATGGTTAGTATGCACAAATGTTTGATAGCCTGTAATATAATTCCTAAATTTGTTTAATGAATGCACAATAACCAAGAGTTCCTTTTCAGTCACAATATAATTTAACTTAGCCTCTGACGGGTTCTTACTGATAAAATAGATGGCATAGGGAAATTTCTCCTCTACCTAATCTAAGGTTGCTCCTAATGTTTTGTGTGAGGCATCAACGTGAATATGAAAAGGGATGGCCTAGTTTGGGCCTCGAGGAATTGGTTTAGCGGTGAACTTACCCTTTAGAATGTCTAAGGCCTCTTGACAACTTTTTGACCATATAAACTCAGAATATTTGTCCAACAACCGAAATAAGGGAGAGGCCAACTTGTTGAAGTCCTTTATGAAACTTCGGTAATATCCAGCTAACCCCAAGAAACTCTTGACATCCATCTGCTTTTGAGGAGGTAGGACCCTTTAGATGATTTCTATTTTGATTGGGTCCACCTGCAATCCTTGCTGAGATATTGAATGACCTAGCATGGTCCCTTTAGTCATTAAGAATTCACATTTTTATGGACTGAGAGATAGGTTCATTTCAATTCATTTGTGCAATACTTTGCTTAGGTTAGTCAGGGCTTCTTGAAAATCACAACCATAAGGTGTAAAATCATCCATATAGATTTCCAGTGCATCATGTATTAATTTGGCAAAAATACTCAACACTTCTCTCTCGAAAGTGGTAGCAACATTACATAGGCCAAAAGGAAGGACCCTATCGGCAAACATACCCCAAGGATAGGTGAATGTGGCATTATATTGGTAGTGCCCAATAAATTCATGTAGGAAAGAAAATAAATTCTTCCCTGCCAGGCCTTCTAGCACTTGGTCAATGAAGGGTAGGGGAAAATGATCCCTTTTTGTGGCTTTATTCAACTCCCTGTGATCTACACAAATCCTCCACTTAGCATTTTTCCTGGGAACTAACACGAAAGGAGAGACCCACTAACTATTAGAGATATGGTAAATGAATCCTACATCTAGCAGTTTTTGCAGTTCCTCTTTGACTATATCTTTAAGAGTTGGATTCATCCTCCTTTGTGGTTGCCTGACTGGCTTGCAACCTTCTTTGATGTATATGTGGTAAGTACACACTGAGGGGTGTACTCCCTTCATTTCCTTGTAACTCCAAGAAAAGGCTTCTAGGTTTTCTCTCAACATGTTGCATAGCTTTTCCTCTTCGAGAGCAGAAAGAGATGGATTAATTTTCAATGTTTTCTCTCGGCCAAATTCTATGGTTTTAACATGGAGTAGGTTGGGATTGTCCAAGCATAAGTCAACTGGATGATTGTTCTAGATTTCCCTTACTTCTTCTAATGGTAATGAACTAGGAGTTGGAATTTGGAGCAGGTGCTCAATTAAATCATCCTCATCTTGCTATCCTCCTCCTATGGTTGCTTTCAAAGCATAAAGTTGGGCTGAATAAACGTCATCCTCTTCCTCCTCCTCCGACAATAAAGGTAAATCATAGTCTAGAGAAGGTTGAGTAGGAGGGTATAGGACTAACTATTTGGATAGATGCCCATTCTTGATGGTCATATTCCCAGCTCTGCATCTAATGCAATCATCATTTGTGACCAACCATGGCTTCCCAAGGATGACATGGTAACCAGAAAGCTTAGCCACAGGCTGGAGAACTAGAAAATTTATAGGTTACTCTTAGGAGTCAATGGAGACCATCACATCCTCCACAATTCCCTCATGGGTGATTATGGAATGGTCTACAAGTTGTAGAACTATTGTTGTCTTCCTTAATGACCCTTAGAGGTTGAGCATGAGCCTGGTGTCCTTGGTCATCACATGAATTGTAGCCCAAAGATCAATCAGAGTGTGTGGGACAATGGTGCCGTTGATGTGCACATCTACTATAGGGCTTCTAGGGTCCAAATATTTTGGACATATTACCTGCCCCAACATTAAGTCAGGCAGCTGCCCAATGACATTAATGGTAGGGGCATATCTTTTTCTTTTTCCTAGATGCTTGGAGCACTTCTCCTTAATCAACTTATTGTAAATGGGAACATCATTTATTTTCTGGATAAGGGAAATATTTACACATATATTTTTCAATTCTCCAAGAAGTTTAGTTTCTTCTGGGGTAGGCTGGAGTGATTGGGCTAATCTCTTAGGTAAGGGTGGATTTACTTTAAGGTTTCTTTCCTCTCTTTCTTCCTCAACCTCCCTACCTGGAGAGGGAGGTTGGTTATTTGGGATAATTCTTCGAGATCTTAGTTTGATCTCTTGGATTTCTACAACATAAGTTGGGTATGATGTATCTCCACTATATACTTGTTGAGCTCGACTATTGTTTGTGTTTGTATTTGGTTGGGAAGGCATCTGGGGTTTCTTGCATAGAGCAGAGTGTGGGAGTTGTGGTTGGGTAGGTGGTTGACGAAATAGAGCTGGAGCATTGTTGTATTGGGACCTCCACCCCTAGAGTGGGGTATTCCACTAAGGTTGTGGTGGCATGTAAGGTTGAAATAATTGGCTAGCTAGCTGGGGATGATACTGAGATGCATAGGACCAAGAAGGGGTTGTACACTAGAAAGGATGAGAAGGGGGTCCCAAAGAAGGTATAGTTGTGGTTTGGTTAGGGTTGTAAATATGCATGGGATGACCCTTGCATACCCTCATGGTAGGGTCTAGGTGCAGGAGGTCTCCTTTCGTTGATGTAACAAAGATACTCAGTGTCAACTTCAGCTCCTTGATATACAACTTTGAGTTTGAGTAAAGAAGGTCACTTGTCTGTGCAGTGGTTTTCTTCATAGACCGAGAAAATATCAATGCAGTTTAATGCACATTATTTCCTAGGATGCCTCCTGGTGCATCTAGCACAAAAGATGGACAAGGCTCTCTCTGCTTCCTCTTTCTTCCTTTTGATGTTCATGGTGTTCAATTGCAAGGCAAGGGTTTGCAACATCTCTCTTTTGAAATCTTCTAGCATATTTCCAATTTCACCCTTGATGGATGAGTTGGAAGATGATGTACTATTCATAGGTTGACTACTCCTACCCTTCTTCATGGCTACCCTAGAATGGTTTCTAAAGACAATCTTGATATCCTCATAGGGTAATTGGTAGATACCTCCTCCTACTAAAAAATGTAAGGTATCCAGGAGTTCTCCCCTTACTCCTCTAAACAAAACTAGCTTTAGTAACTCAGGGTCAAGTGTTCACCTGACCCTTTTGTAACTACGCTAGAATCTTTCTTTGCAGTCTTCCTAGGATTCATCCTGGCCCATGGTAATCCTGAAAATATCTACTTTACTATCCCTTGACCTACAATAGTCCCTATATTTGTTTTTAAAATCCTGTTGCATCTGAGCCCAGGTTGTGATGTTATCTCTAGGGAAACCCATGAATGAGCACAATGTTGCATCCTTGAGGTTAGATGGAAACAATTTTACCTTTTACTCATCATATGTATAGTCATAGGTTCAGCATATAACAAAAAACTAAAATAATAAAGTGTTAGTGTCCTCTGTGGTCAGGCCATGGAAAAGAGGTAGAGGAGAGAGGCTTTTATTCTTCATTTTAGTGTCCCCATTGGTTTCCCTGATGGGGAAGGCACCCTCAATTCTCTCTCTATTTCCTATGTCATTTTGGTCTTCAGCCATTGGTTTAGTAGGAATGGGTTACTCTTCTTCTTCTTCCCATGTAGGTTCTTCAAATATGTCAAGTTTCTCACCTAAAGGTTCCTCTAGTCCATAGCCACCGAAGAAGATAGAAGGTTGGTTGTTCGATGTAGTGGGGGTATTTGGCAAGAATTTCCTGAAATTTTCCCTACTACTATGAGGCATGAAAGGAAATGTTTTTGGGTTGGTTTTGGAATATTTTTTAGCAGGAAAGTACTTTGTAGAAATGAAATTGTTGATTGAATGAAAGCCACTGACATAAAGAAACTACTTGCTAAATTTAAATTATATTTGCAAAATATAAAGGAAAGTAGATAATGAAAAATGAAGGAAAGGAAGCTACTATATCACTTTTGCAGAAATAAACTAATGGAAGAAAATTGAGGACTATAAATAAAAGAAAAGAAAGCAGGGATCACATTCTACTCTAGCACGTCCCCGACAACGACACCAAAAAGTGATCAGTGCCAACATTGCACCAAGGATGCTACAACTCCTGGGCTACCAGCTTTACTTATCAACCTAGGGTTCCTACAAACTTTGAGGTGATAGTGTTATATGCACAATTAGAAGTGAATGTCCTTCCTGTTGTAACTTGTTCATCTTACAAGAGACCCGAGGGATTGCAAGCCAGACTTCTATAGAGTCAGAAGGAGCTTGATTCTTTGATGGAAGAAGAGAAAATCTATTCTAAGTGATCTACTCTACTACATTAATGAAGAAAACAACATGTAATGCTAAATCACACCATATCCTAACTAATGATTTAAACAACTAAACTAAGCAGAATTTGCTAAATGAACACTAACCTAATGCTGCTATCTAAGTTACAGAAGTAAAGAGCATCAAACCAAACTAATGTGTAAGCAAGGAAACTAAACTAAATCTATTTTCACGTTTCTGGTCTTTTGGTAAAATCAAGCATGCAAGGAGTTAAGGCGAAGAGCAAGTGAAGATCGAAATTAGTGAAAGTAGGATGTAATGAAGAAGCAATGCATGTGAAATATTGGATGGACTAGTGAACAATAAAAATGGAAGATGAATGGAAAATATCTTATCATGGGAGGTTAAATAAATAGATGGACGAATAGGAGTATTCTGAAGATGAATGGTGGAGATATTATCGTGGTAGGTAAAGTCAAGAGATGGATGAAAAAGAATAATTGGAAGATAAATGGTTGAGATCTTATCATGGGAGGTTAAGTTAAGAGATGAACAAACATGACTAATTGGAAGATGAATGGCAGAGATCTTATCATGAGAGGTGAAGTCAATATATGGATGAATAAGGTTAACGTGAGATGAATGGTGGAGATATTATCATGGAGGTGAAGTGAATAGATGGATAGACAAGATTAATGGAAGATGAGAGATGGAGATCTTATCTCGGGAAAAAACATGCGGGATGATGGAGTGGGCTTTCGTAGGTGGTAAGCAGTTTCTCGCACACCCTCAATGATGTAAGTGAAATTCCAAAATTTTACATGATTAGCCTAACTGGGTGACATGTAGCATGAGAAAACCACTTTTCTCGTGTGATCTTAGGTGGATATGGGTCATACAAGAATCCGCATGAGATTGCACTATAGCCGTTGGATCAAGCTAGGCAGATCAATGGTGGAAATCTAGGGTGCATAAAGTATTGAGACAACGCGATATCCATTGGATCAAGATAGACAAATCCATGGTGGAGATTTGGGGTGCATAAAGTATTAATACAATGCGAGAGCTGTTGGAACAAACTAGATAGATCGACGATGGAGATGTGGAGCGGATAAAGTCAAACATTGAAACAAATAAGAAGAACCTATGCGACACATGGTTGACGGTGGTTGGTCAAGGTTGTTGTGAAAGGAAATTTATGGGTATAATCCTTGATAACCTGCTAATTGAAGAAAAGGTCACAAATGGAAGCAAAATAAAACAGAACCAATATACGCTATACTTATGTAATGGAAATGCAACTACTTAAGTAAATGAACAACTAAGACATAAATCTATGCGCTACACTACTGTAATGGAAATGCAGCTACTTAAGCAAATGTACGATTAAACCATAAATCTATGCTAACATACATGTATAATAAAGGAGAGCCTTAGCTGCCAGGGTTGGATCCTAACTCAAGAGCTTCAGTCCTCTGAGTAAACTCAGTGCTGGCTCAAAACAAAACTCATTCTTATTATCAAAAGAATGGATTACATCAACAACTGTCACAAGTCTTGCAGCTCAAAAATAAAGTAAAGTTTTACAATCAAAAGTATGAATCCTACTGAGGTCCTAGGCCTCTCTAGTTATATCACTGAAGTCTCCAATGACTTCCTTAAAATTAGGAGCCTCAGCTCCCAAACTCGAGATAACTGGTGCTCTAACTTTCACTTGCTCGACTGCCTTCTAGTCCTCATGATTTGGCTGGTTGCGCTCCGAGTTGATGAAGGAATATTCGAATGGAGGGGTAGTAAATGAGGAGGATTTACCTCCTATAATTCCTCTCCCTTGTCCCATTCAAGGTTTGACCAAACTCTCTGCTAAAATTCCTTGCTTTTATCCTTTAATCCTGCATTAAATGCACATTAAACCAGAAAGAAAAATATCCATCTCTAACTCATCGCATAAGAAAAATATAATCAAAAGTATGCAATAATTTGTGAGAATAGTTGGTTTGACTAAGCTAGGAGGTGAATTAAGGCCCATATAATTACCCAATGATGAGGCTCATTAGCTACTCTACTTTAGAAATTCTATATGAGTTTCTCTCCTTGTATAGTCTCGTCCACAAGGAGACTCCTTTCACCTCCTTACCCGGATTCCTTGAGCGAAATCCTTTCCCAAACTTAATCAATTTTTTATGCTTGCTAATTTTAATCTATCCTAACCAACTTTGGACCTAAAATTTTGCACATGTATGAGGGTAATCTGACCCAAAATAGTCCTCCAATGTTAACCCTTTCCTTCGCTACCTTCTTTTTCTCCTTGATTGATCTTGAAGCTCTTTCTTAGAATGTTTCTCGCACTTCTTGGTATAGTTTCTTCATGAAATTTATTATCATCAAATGAGGCCCAGTATGGGTATCTATACTAGTTTTTCCATGTCCATTATGCTAACATGATCTTCTAGAGTAGGCTGACATGATCCCTTGGGGAAGGGACAGATTCATCTTCTAGATTCTTCCTTCTTTATAGGCGGACTTGACGAGGGCTACTGGCAAGGTCTTAGAGGGTGACTTTACATAGAGAAATATGATTTTTTCTAATGTGTAACATGCCTTCATTATAGAAAATGAATCTTTAAACTTTTATGACTAGATGAAAATATTCCGAAGGGATCGTAATGGGAGCATCAAATAAATAAAATATCTTGCTCATGAAACCCATGAAGCAAGCATTATAATAATTTTATTTTTCTTCTTTACATCTCTTACATAAAATCATAATTACATGTCATTATGAAGACAGAACCTAGTTATACTTTTCAACGCTCCCTCTTAACTAGGGTGGTATTGATAATGGTACTTGGTCTTTCTCAATCTGAAGAATTTCTCACAAGAAGAATTAGATTTGCAACCCATTTATTTAGCATCATATCAACCACCATTATTATATATCAAGGCCTTGACTAAAAAATCTATCTCTCCAAAATATCTAAGCTCAATGCTAGCAATACCAATTATTTATAGACACTGTCATAATTTTCTCTCTTGGAACATACCCCACCTAGGTTCTAAGGGTGTGTTCCATCAAGAATATTCTAACCTTGGACTCCACAATCCTCGACTAATATCAGTCCTCTATGAGTACTCTTATCGTGGTTGCCCTATATCAACATCAACGAGTTTCAAATGCCAAATGATTACCGAATCCTCTATTCTATCTTCCTAGGTTAAGAAAAGAATGATCTGTCTTCCTCTCACTCTTAATTAGGGAGGAAATATATATTCCAATAAAGAAATGTAATCATTCCTACAAAAGGAATGTACCTAATATCCCTCTCGACTTAGGAATTTCAAAATTTCTTCCAAGTAAGAAACTTGCTTCCATGCTCCGTCTTAATTGCGGACCTACAACTACTCAGGTGGAGATAATGGGACAACTAGCTCCTTGAATAAATAACTCCTTCAATGTCATGAATTTATTGTTCTTTTATGAACTATTCATATTTAGGAGCTTCTTCATAGGGCACAAACCATCCATCACTTTCATTCACGGGTTAGTCATGTCATCATTGCTTTCATCCGAAAGCGATCCATCAATTTACATCTTATCTTGCTTTATGTCATGCTACCTTCTTCATGCCATATTTTTTGGAAGAATATTCCATCCTTGTATATGGTCCTCTTCGAAGACATTCAAGGTTCTTCTTTTGGCAGTCCTGCATGAGCCCATCGAGATATTTGTTCAAAAATAAGGAATGAACACTTAAATCAAAATTACCTTTGTGATGGTCTTTCATCATGACATTTTCCATTTTGTATAAACATCCTACAAATATGTTGACATATCTCCCGAAGATATATATTTTCAACAGTCTGCATCTTTTTTAGACTTCCATCAGAATCTTCAGATCTTTCTGGGAGATTTCTTAGTCAAACCTTCTTGGTCTCAGATGTTGAATTCCTTCTTCCATGGTTTCATAGTCTATTATCTCTTCCTTTCTTTCTTCACATATTTCATTCCTAGTAACTTTCAATCAGTGTTCCCCTAATTACTTTCAACTACCTAATTTTCATATGAGGACATATTATGTTGATTTCATTTAGTGCGACGCATACCTTCCGCATCCTTTCATAAAAGGACATTAATTTCCTTTGATCAGGCTTCTCAAGATAGAGCAATGATCCATGTTACCCACAATCATGACTTTATAATATCCAATACAAGAATAGATACTTCATTTACCTTTAGGTCATGTAGGCTTCTTTCACCAGCTTCATTGATTGAAAAGATCTTCAACCCTTTGATATGCTTCATCTCCTATATCATCATACCATTATCCCCAGAATTCCACAAGTTGGAGTTCATGATGAAACACTTGCTTCCTCTCTAAATCAGTGAACCTTTCGATGACGACTCCACCAGAGAATCTTGAGGATATTGCATATCTTTCTCCAATTTTAATGTATGATGAGCCTTGTTCTGGGTGACTTATTCCTTTCCTTAAGTTTCCAATCAAGTTCCCAAGAGCTATATTAATCATAATTGACTATCATAGATGTTTCCTGAGACATCCTTCAGGTTTCGTATGGTTATGTTACGAGCTCTTACTTCTAATGTTTTTCTTCTTCCTTGGAATTACTTCTATCATGTTCCTCCACTTCTTTGGTGAAATGGACTTCTTCTCTATCTTCCTTGTTATTGAAAATATTTCCTATAATGCACATAACGTTGAATCTTAGCTATCTTCTTCTTTCCTTTCTAAGGACCAAATTTTCTAAACTTCCCCTTCCTTCCAGAAAGTGTTTGACCACATATTTCCCACAACCTCTCTTCTTCTATCTTGTATAAGTACCACAAGTTGTTTAATGGGATTGCTTTCTTATCTTCCTAGGCAGTTGTTATCTTATTAGTCAGTGCATTTAGCACAATGAGGATTATCTTTCCGAGATCTTGAAATTGAGATTCTTATGAAGATAACCCTTTATCCTTCGATACCTTCGATTTGTGTAGTTCATATCTAAGTGATGTGACCAACTTATCATATATCTCTTTTGATGTCTCCAATCTTGCTATTTAGGGAATGAGGGAACCTTTGACTGATTTCATAAGAATCATTTAAGCTCTTTGATCCCTTTCCATGTATTCAGGTAATACTTGACCGTTAAATGGTTTGGATACTCTTCCATAGATATGATCAATGACTTCACATTCTTCGAGGACTATGTCTATCCTCTTTTTCCATGCAAGTAAGTTTGATGACCGAACAAGCTTATAGATCTCCTTGCAAAACAAAGTCATTTTTACTAGATTAGATTATAGAATAAAAGATACTTACTAGACAAGTGGAGATGAAATATTCACTGTGATTCCTTTGATGAGGATGTATTAGTGTCCTTTTGGATGATCTTCTTTCAAACGGAATCCCTTCATCAATAAAAGGAGATCACCCCTTTTATGTTGAGAATGCCTTTGATCTAGCTCCCTTTGATGATGGTGATTGATGAGGATGTCTTGATTCTTCCTTGGATGATATCCTTTAAGGATAAGGAGGTCCTTGCTTCAATTGGAGGGAACTTTCCTTATACCCTTCTTTGTCTTCAAGATACTTCGACTTATCGGTGTTGAATGAGTGAACATTAGAAATGATTCTAGCATTTTGGCTCTCTAAAAGATGATTTGATATTTCTCTTAGAAATGCTTCTTTAGGATGTCTATACTTTGGGTTGCCTTGCTTTGTAGATATCTTCAAATCGATGAGGGTCTTTGTGGTCTTGTAATGGTGGCTTCAAAATTTTTGCTGGTGTAGGCTTCTTCTTCGATCTAGTGTTTTATGCTTCAATGTAGATCTTCTCTCTACTTTGATATCCTTCAACTCTATTTGATGCATTTTTTGAGATTAGATCATTCGGTGTCCCTTTGATTACATACCCTTTTCTTGAATTTGACACCTTAGCTTTGATACCATGTTGAGAAATATAAGGCATCAAAAGATAGGTAATTTCTCTTCTTGTGATAATCTCTTGTGGTAGTATTTTTACTTCTTCTTACCATCTTCTCTTCTTGATTATTATTGTGTTCTTCTCATCAAGACAATTAACAAATCATGAACAATAAAGTGACAAGGGACACAATATATAGGCTTGTGAGCCAGGGAAAAAACTCTCATTCTTTGAGAGGAAAACCCAAATGAAATTCTTCTTATAGATCTTCAATTGATGGATACCAAGACCATGACAAAGACCCTTGACACTAGCGTCATCCCAAGACCAAGTCACTAGCCTCCTATATAATGCTGCTCTTCTTGTTTCTCTTCTCAGATTCCTTCAGATTCACGTCCTCTTCTTGTAGGTCTGCAACTCTACTATAGAAAGCCTAGATGAGTTTTGATCCTTCTGTAGTCTCCTAAAGAGGGAGACTCCCATCACCTCCTTACTCGACCTCCTTGACCGAAGTCCTTTCCCAAACATGATCACCTTTTTATGACTGCTAATTTCAGTCTATCCTAGCCAACTTTAGACTTGCAATTTTTCACACGTGTGAGGGAAATCGGACCCAAAGTAGTCCTCCAATGTTGACCTTTTCCTTTTTTATCTTCTTGTTCTCCTTCATTGACCTAGAATCTATTTCTTAGTATGTTTCTCATACTTCTTAGTGGACTTGCTTCACCAAATTGCTTGCCACCAAATGAGGTTGAGCATGGGTATATATACTAGTGTTTCCATGTCCATTAGGACAACATGATATTCTATAGTAGTCCAACATGATCCCTTGGATAAAGACCGAATTCACCTTGTATATTCTTCCTTTGTTGTAGGCCAACCTGATGAAGGCTAGTGAGAAGGCCTTGGAGGGTTAATTTACATAGACAAATATGAGCATTACAATGTGTAACATGCCTTCATTACATGATAATGACTCTTTATAATTTTGTGAGTATATGAAAATATTCCTAAGGTATCTCAATGGGAGCCTCATACGAATTAGCAAAGTATGTCTCCAGCAACTTAGCACCTTTCGTTGGTAAAACCAACTCTTACATCAAAGGCTCCAACCAATATGTAGAGTTCATTAAATAGGCTAAGCTAGATTAGGGAGATAAGATTGCCGGTTTTGATGTGGTCCAACTCTTCACCAAGATTATATTAGATGAAGCAATCCAAGTGGTAAAAGAAGCAGCAGACCCCCAAACTATAAAGTTAGTTGAAATCTGTCTATGTTCCACTTTCTTCACTTTTTGATGCTAGCCTAAGCCGCAAATTCCCCAATGATGCAACTTAAGCCACATATACCCATAGTATGCAAATACAATTGCATGTCACACTATGTGTGTCCTAGGAATTCCAAATATTCCTTAGTAAAAACCTTCACTTAATAAAGGTTTAAGGCTCCTTAAACAAACTCTATGCAGAAAAGTTTCATTTGACTCTCTAAGGTCTAAAATTTAATAAACATTTAAGTGGAACATTATACGACCCTTCATAACCTTTGGTTAATTCTATTTATCTACACATACTAACCACACCGTGGTCTTTAGAATTTGGTTAACTCAAACTTAACCCATAATACATTAACTTCTCTTATTTCTATTATAATTCCATATAATAGAAATATTTCATAATCCACACTTAACCTTACCTTTCCACCATTTTTCAGACCTTTGCGCATATATCAATGCTCTACTTACCACGTTAAATATCCACCATCGATCTCATTCCTCAATCCGATGGTTATCGCGTCACCCGATCACCAACTAACATAGATGATATCTACCATTGATCTACTCCACCCAATCGAATGGTCGTTGCATCACCCAATTGCCAACAAGCTTGGTTGATATTCATCGTTGATCAATCCCACTTGATCCAATGGCTATCGTGCAATCTTGCGTGAAATCATGCATGACCGATATAAGGTCAAGAGCATGCGAGAAAAGTGGTTTTCTCTCTCCATCGTATGTTATGTGTTGGCCTCTAATATTAATTGCGTGAATTTTAGAAAGACCGCTTACCACCTTTAGGGCGTGTGAGAAACTTCTTACCCCTTGTGCACACCACTTCACCCTTTTTCTATCACGTGGATTTAATCTCTACCATTCATATTGTTAACTTTACTTTGCGCGACTTAATCTTAGTCATCTATCGTAGATAACCTTGTTCGTTTATCTGACTTATCCAATGGTTCTTGTGCACTGCTATGCTCTTTTGTTTCTTACTGTGTAATAGCTCATTCAACATTCTACTTGTGTATTTTCTCCCACCTTATGGTTTTCACTTGTTCTGATCTTGATCTTTGATCCTGCCTTTACGCTCCCTTCACCTTCGCTATAACATTAAAGGCTTTCTCAAATATTTCATATGCGTAAAAACATAACACTCCTCTCTGCACTTCTTCTCTGATTCTACACACTTGTAACCTATGTTACACATAATTACTCAAGTTCACACACATCTTATAATTCAAATACACATCACACAAACTCAAAATCAAGTTATCTGTATTAATAAACAACCATTTACATAAGAATTTCTTCCTTAGCCCGATCTTCAATATCCATGGCCTTTGCCTACCTTCCCGTAGGCCTAACTGACTGACTAACTGCTGACTGCTGACTGCTGACTTGCTCCCTATAAGCCTGACTCTATGCCTTTTGGCTTACATTGCTACAAAAGGTTTTGTTTAACCAATTCTGGTTCAGATCCTAAATCTATTGAACTAAATCTTGGATATCCTATAAGTCCACTTTTAACTCCATTAATCACTAAGAATCCTCTCTAGTTCCACAAATCATGACACGAATTTCTAGTGTAAGAGTTACAATTGATTTCCAACTCTCTCAATCCCCACTAATCACTCATGTTCTCCTACATTTGAGAGAATTTACAAATATCCTCACAATATCTAATTATTTCCTATTCTAATCACTCAAAACATTAATAATTAGATACATAGGAATCCAACTTCCTTGAAAGCACAAGTCTCCCTAAGTTAACTAGAACATAATCGAATTGTTGAACTGAATGGTCTTGCATCAGACTACCAAGGTTAAAATAATCATGATCTCGTGATCATGTGCATCCAACCTTTGTCTTCCTGGATCCCATACTTTGTTCTATAATTTGTCTTTGGTTGTGTTAGTGTCGGTCTTAAGCCCTCCATCAGTGATCAATTGCTCTTTGCATATGCATGGTTAGGTCTCTCATCAGTGTTAATTTTGCATCCCGCTAGGCATGCCATAACACTGAATGGAGGAAGCTAGTCATTTGTCCCTTCTCGGCTTTGCTGGATGAGGTCATACTACAATGAAATTGAGTCATACTTGTCATTATTTTATCTTGAGGTCCCATGGTCTTAGGTCTAGGGTTTTGAGTTAAAATTATGTCAAGGTCATGAGTCAAGGTCAGTGAGTGCCCAGCAAGCCAGAGGGAGGTATGTACATGTGTTTCATTGTTACTTTCATCAGCTACAAATCATTTTATGCCTTGGATTTAAAAACTCTGTTTTTAAGTCCAAGGATCATGACAAATTTGTAAAAATAAAGAAATTCTCAGAAAATTTGTTAAAGTGCCGGCAACAACCCTGGTTCCTTCTCCACAGTTCGTCAGATGGTCAACCTGCAAAAAGAACGAAGTCAAACGCATCAAAATAGCTCATTTCAGGACAAAATGACTCCAAAACAGTGTGAAAAAAGAATGTCAAAGTATAAACATTATAAAGTGGGTTTTTGAGTTTAATGTTTTTTTAAATGGAAGCATATATAAAGGTTAATTCCCTCTTCAAATATTCTCATTGTGCATTTGTCAAAAAAAAAAAATTTACAAGACAAAGGCAAAGGAGACAATTTCGGGCAGCATCCAGCAATTTCAGT
>APFE030953987.1:67598-120204 GCA_000404065.3 Pinus taeda | reverse complement strand
CATTCGTGCTTGATGAGCATAAGATCCTGATCTTCCATCTCTATGACAACTTTAAATGATTATCTTCTCTCATTAAGTAAATCATCTTTAGAGTCGTTTTGTTGTAACTAGTCAAATTCTTTCTCTCTTGAGAAATTTTCTTTGTCATCTTTTACTTCAAGATATTCATCTATCCTAAAGACATCTTTACAAATTTGCTTTTCTCCTGCAATACGTGCAATCAAACACAAACTATCAGTTTTAAAAACATAATACCTTGTGGTCTCACTTGATGCTCCAGTCATCACATCTCTTTGCTATCTTGAATTCTCACAATAATTCATAAGATCTTCCACAAATATCCAATATTCATCTTCTTCCAAAACTTCACCCTATTCTGCTTTACAAATGGATACTTCCATTTCCATCTCAGCTTCTCTAAGTTCTTCCACTAGCCACTTCACTTGCTTTTGTTGTAGCCTTCTCTATAAATTAGACCACTTCACTAGCTTTTTCCTCAAGACCCAACCTTGTCTTTGGTTTTCCTCTAGTATCATCCTTAATACATTGAGTTGCTCTTTTAACTCTGCAATCTCCTTGTCACACTCCTCTTGACTCATTCTCTTTCCATTTGCCTTGGAAACCTCCTTCTTCACTTTTCTTCTGCTATGGTCTTCCTCAGAACTTTTGTTACCTCTGTTATGACTATCAGTAGTCATCTTCTTCTCTATCTTCATGAGTTCCTTACTTACTATGAGCTATATTAAATCCTCTGCAACAACAAGTTCTCCTTGCTCCCACTTACCTCACCAAGTTATCCTCTCTCGACTTGGTCTTTTGGAAAGCACTTGGTTCTCTATTCTCTCAAACATCTTTGAGCACTTCTCTCTCCTCCTTCTAGGCTTCAAATCATCTGCACCTTTTAGGAACACAACTTTCCTCTTTTATTTCAATCATAGTGAAATACTATGTTTTGACCACCTCTTCTTTCACACAAAAATTCTTACCAACTTTCTTCATCCCTTAGCAGTTCTATGCACATCCTTTGTGGAATTCCCTTTATGATCTTTCCGTGAGCTGCAACAAAACCTTCACAGTAACAAGTCTCCTTCTTGCTACACATGCCTCCCTAAGCTTCTCTCCTCTGAGCTTAGTCTTTTGGCATCTCTCTGGTTCTCTCCTCTGGAACCAATTGAGCACTCCTTGCTTTAGGTTGCTACAATATTCTCACCTTCTTATGCCACTGCCTTCAAGACCTCTGCATGATCTTGTTCTACCATTCACCTACACTTTGAATGAATTGTTCTTTGTTTTTTTTGCATCTGCAAATTCTGCTACACTTTATCTCTATGTGCCTACTATTTTTCATATTTAAAATAAGATCTCCTCTTGCCTACATACGTACCTTCAAAACATAACTATGTCCTATGTTTTCTCAAAGAATTATTTAATACCGAATTTCCTTGTTCTACTCTGACACCAAATTGATGCTAGCCAAAGCCACAAACACCCCAATGATGCAGCCTAAGCTGCATATACCCATGGTATGCAAATACAATTACATGTCACATTATGTGTGTTCTGGGAATTCCAAATATTCCTTACTTAGTAAAAACCTTTACTTAATCAAGGTTTAAGGCTCCTTAAATAAACTCTATGCGGAAATGTTTCATTTGAATCTCTAAGGCCTAAAATTTAATAAACCTTTAAGTAGAACCTTATGCGACCCTTCATAACCTTTGGTTAATTCTATTTACCTGTGCATATTAACCATACCTTGGTCTTTAGACTTTGGTTAACTCAAACTTAACCCGTAATACATTAACTCCACTTATTTCTATTATAATTTCCATATAATATAAATATTTCATAATCCACACTTAACCTTACCTTTCCACCATTCTTTAGACCTTTTCACATATATTGATGCTCTCCTTAGTGCATTAAACCCTTTCCATCAATCTCATTCCTCGATCCGACGGTTATCGCATCACCCGATCATCAGCTAACCCAGACGATCTCTACCGTTGATCTTCTCCACCCAATCCAATGGCTGTCGCGTCACCCGATCACCAACAAGCTTGACACATATTCACCAGTGATCAATCCCGACTGATCCAACAGTTATTGCACAATTACGCGTGAAATCGTGCATGACTGATATTAGGTTGAGAGCACATGAGAAAAGTGGTTTTCTATCTCCATTGTATGCTACGTGTGGCCTCTAAGCTTAATCATGTATATTTTAGAAAGAGCACTTACCACCTTTAGGACACACGAGAAACTACTTACCCCTTGCGAATACCACTTCACGCTTTTTATATCACGTGGGTTTAGTCTCCACCATTCTTCTTCTTAAATTTACTTTTTGTGACTTAATCTTAGTTGTCTATCACACATGACCTCATCTATGGATCTGACTGATCCAACGGTTCCTGTGCACCACTATGCTCTATTGTTTCTTACTGTGTAACAGCTCATTCAGCTTTCTGCATATGTATTTTCTCCCGCCTTATGCTTTTCACTTGTTTCGATCTCAATCTGTGCTTGCGCCTTCATGCTTCCTTCACCTTCACTGTAACATTAAAGGCTTTCTCCAATACTGTCTGTGTGTAAAACCATAATGCTCTTCTTTGCACTTCTTCTTTGATTCTATACACTTGAAACCTGCATTACAAAAAAATCAAATAAACATCACACAAACTTAGAATTGATTTATCTATATTAATAAACAACCATTTACACATGAATTTCTTCCTCGGCCTGATCTTCAATATCACTGGACTTTCCCTACCTACTTGTAGGCCTAACTAACTAATTGACTGTTGACTGCTAACTATCTCCCTATCTACCTAACTCTATGCCTTTTGGCTTACATTTATACAAAAGGTTCTATTTAACCAATTCTGGTTCAAATCCTAAATCTACTTATCTAAATCATGAATATCCTCTAAGTCCACTTTTAACTCTAGTAATCCCTAAGAATCCTCTCTAGTTCCATGAATCATGGCACCACTTTCTACTCTAAGAGTTACAATTGATTTCCATCTCTCTCAATCCCCACTAATCACTCATGTTCTTCTACATTTGAGAGCATTTACAAATGTCCTCACAATATCTAATTAATTCCTATTCTAATCACTCAACACATTAATAATTACATACATAGAAATCCAACTTCGTTGAAAACATAAGACCCCCTAAGTCAACTAGAACATAATGAAATTGTTGAGCTGAATGCTCCTGCATCAACTGTCAAGGGGAAATCTTTGAGAAAACTTCAGGAGTAGCTATGGGATCTCCACTTTCTACTATTGTAGCCAATCTCTTCATGGAAAAATTCAAAAAGAAAGCTCTTAACACATAGCGATTAAAACCTATGTTTTGGATTAGGTTTGTGGACAACACTAACGTGAATTGGCCTCATGGGAATGATGAACTTATTTTTTTTAAACCATATGCATAACATGTGTGATGACATCAAATTTAACATGGAGGTTGAGGAAAATAATTGCATCCCATTCGTTGAAATCCTACTCATAAGAAGCAAGGATGGTTCCATAGGACAAAAAGTGTTCAAAAAAAACCACATACTAACAATTATCTACATGTTGGCTCACACCACAACCCACCTCAAAAAATGGGTGGTCTTCAAACCCTCTTGAGAGACTACGAGGAAGATATTACCTACCTAAGAAAAACATTTGCTATCTTAGGATACCATAATAAAGACATCTTCAAGGCCATTCAGAAGGCCAAATCTGGTAAAAAAAAAGATAAATCAAGTAACCCCCTTACTACTAATGCCTACCTTCCATATATTCAAGGAGTCACTAACAAGCTAGCTAAAGTTCTCACAAACAAGGATATCAAAAATTCATTCAAACCCATGACAACTATCAAACAAAGAATGAAATCAGTCAAGGACAATGAGGAGAAAATTTAAGAAAACGTGCTTATATGATCAATTGTTCTTGTGGAGAACACTACATTAGGAAAATAGGTAGGTCAGTCGGGATCAGGCTTAAAGATAATGGTGTAGATATCTGAAATGAGAGAACTCGTTCTTCAGCTTTAGCTACGCATGTAACCAAAACTAACCACCATATATGCCTTGAAGACACAAAGGTCATTGCCAATGAAAAACACCATTTTAAGTGGAAGGTCCGTGAGGCCCTTGAAATCATAAAACACCCTCATAACCTCAATTGGGATGGAGGCTTGGAAATTAGTAAAAATTGGACCTCCCTTCTCACCACCATTGATTAAAAGGGACCCTACCTTGTGATGAGCCCCAAAAATGGATAATTATATGGGCTCATTCAACCTCCTAATTCGACTTAATCCACCATTCTCATTAGTTTATTGCATGTTTTTTATTATATTTATGCTAATAGATTGAATTGGGTTAGTCATTATGCCAACAAGTCTAATGGGTGCTTTGTGCAGATGTTTAGTCAATTTTAAGAAAAAATCAAACGTTTTAATGAGTACCTGGCAGCCAAATTCGTGGAAAAACAAGGGAGAGGATTTGTAGGAAGGTGTCCCATTCATTCATGGGCCCTTACCTCAAATTCTCCACTATCAGCTTGAAGTTCAAGGGCCACCAAATCAATTATCACAAGGGCAGCCGAGCAAGTGATAGTAAAAGTGTTGTTAACTACAAGTTTTGGTAGCCAAGTCCCTAAAGTTTAGGAGGGTTGTTAGGGTACTCAATTTGTATACATAAGAGGTCTTAGGGCCTCATTTTGGTTAGCCAATAGTTAGTCATTTTGTAGGCAGAAGTTAGCTAGTTTGCAGTTTGATTTTAGTCATTTTTTTAGGCAGTAGTTTAGCTCTGCATTTTAGCACATTTTCAAGTTTTCCTTGTGGACAGTTTTTGGAATGTAACTATTCTTTTCTTTCTCAATAAAGATGAATCCAGCTTTGCACCAGCTCTAAATCTCTCTTAGGAGGCTGTAGCTCTTGGGGTTGGGTCCATCTCAAGTGCCCAATACCTCCTTTGTTTACCTTTATGTGTTTTTGTTACATTCTTAGAATAAAATCTGCTATTTAGATTTAAACCTTGTTTTGTTATTTAGATTGTTTTTGATGATTAAAGTAGCTTTTCATGTTAATATTTGTTTGATAAGTCAATAATAGGAAATATCTTCAGAAAAAAGGCCATCAAGCACCTTGGATCTCACCTCTCCCTCGGTGGAATCATGAGCTGGGACCAAGGCCACCTTGTTGCCACAAAAAACATTGTCTTTGTTTCACCATGCAATTAGTAGTCTTGGATTCTTAGTTTTCCAACTTGATATCATTTTTTATTTCATGCTTCAGTTTATGATTGCTTAGTTGCATAGGTATTTCATGTATTTCATTTCGAATAAAATTCTGTTCATTTACTTTTGCTGTTAGGTCAGACTAGAGTGAAGTAACTAGGTCATAGGTTTTATAAGTGTTTGTTTGTTCAGTTTGAGAAACCACTTGCAGAGTGCCTGTTATCCTTCCTCACCTGCCCATACTCCATCCAACCTACCTACTTCACCCTTCACTTAGAATCCTTACCTTACATTTGCCTCATTCGCTTACTTTGCCATGATTCTCATATTCTTATGCAACATCGTTTCATCCCTCCTTGAACAAATCTCACCATCTGTGCCACTCCTCAACTCCATCCTCCAAGTCTTGAACTCCCCTACACCCCTATTTCACCTCCATACTCGTTCCTCCACCTTTTTCCCTCCATCCATTCTCCAAAATCCTCCTTCCAGAACATCCTGTAGAAAATCACTGAACATCATGTAGAAATTCCAGAACATCCTGTAGAACCCCTGCAAACTTCCTGTAGAAGCTCACGAAAGTGGTACCTTATTTGAAAAACTTTGTGAAACTCTTTGGAAGGATGCTAGGGACCCCTTAGGCCTTATTTGAACCTTCCCAACCTCCTGCAAGTATTTTCTCTCACCGATACACCTCTGCACAGTCAAAAACAGTGAAAGCACATGCATAATAATCCTACAAAATCATTCAAAAATACACAAAAGATGTTCTCTTCAGATTTCATTATAAAAGTAGCTTAGACACATGCATTTTACCTTTCGAAGTCAATTTCATCTCATTCAGTAGCTTGCATCTTCCTTCTTGCATCAATAGGACTAGCTAGTAGAATTAGGGTTTGTTAGGGTTTGCGTTTCTTTTTGGCTTTCAGTTTCCTTCCGCAAGTAGATTAGATTTCTTTGAGTTATCTTTCATCCATCAGTTAAAAAGCTTCTTCTAAGAGCTCATAGAAGTTGGCTTAAGCTCCTAACGGACTTGTGCCAACTAACCAAGTGACAGCTGCGGCAAGAGCTAGTACTTGTGCATACAACATCGTCGCTTCCAAGTTTGTTATGAACAACTGGGTTGATAAAATTAAGGAAGGGAGTCTGAGGAGTTGTAGCATTATTGCTGCAATACTCGGGCCCACCATCGTTTCAGTGCCATTTGGGGGAAGCATGAGAGTATTGGTGATTGCTGCTATTCTTCTATTTTCCACTACAACCTTCTGCTAAGTAGTTTATTTCATTTCCTTTCTACAATTTCATTTCCACAAAAGTAGATTAGACATTTCCTACTTTCATTTCATTTCAGCAATTGTAGATTAGATATTTCCTGCTTTCATAGATTAGCATTTGAATTTCGCAATTTCATTTCTGCAAGCATAGATTAGCATTTCAATTCCACAATTTCAATTCTGTAAGCTTAGATTAGCATTTCAATTCTACAAGCGTAGACTAGCATTTCATTCCAACAATTTCATTTGAGGAAAATAGATTAGTCATTTCCTACTTTTATTTCAATTCCACATTTTCATTTGAGCAAGATAGTTAGTTGCAGTTCAATCTATTTCAGTTTTACAGGTACAAGCAGAAAAAAAACAAAAATCAACCAAAAAGATTTCCTTTGATGCCTTGTAGGAGTAGAGATAATTCAGAAAAATGATTCAACAACACCCCCACTGCTTCACACAGCCAACCTTCTCTCTTCTTCGATGGCTGTGACCAAAGAACCCTTAGGTGGAAAGAAAGACATATTTGAAGAGCCTCTAGGGGAGAAGAAGAAGGAAACATTCCTCTGGAGCAAATGGCTACAAGCAGAAATGTTTGGAGCAGTACCATATCCAAAAATGAATTTGCAGCTTAGATGGAAGATTTCAAGAGCGATATGAGGCAATTTCTTGCCATGCAACTAGATACCTTACAGATCCAAAAGAAGCAAGAGGAATCCAAGAGGGCTTTGGTCATCTTTTGTCCCAGGTGCACTAGAAAGCATCCTAGGAATGAATGTCTAATGCACTCCCTAGAAGTTTGTTCCGTCTGTGAAGAATACCATCCTACGAATCAGTGCCCTTCCTTGCCTGGACTTAAAGCTGCATATCAAAGAGCCAAAGGAGCCACTGAATCACTCTATTATATGAACCAAAGGACGCCACATGGACCCATACCCTACCATAAAGAACTATGGGACATCCGAGACCTATTATGACCCCTATCAAGCCACTTTCATGCCTTCTTGGGGTTCCCCTACTCATCCTTCCTGGTTCACACCTCCTCCTTATTCCTTCACAGATCCATATTATGCCCAACCAGCTGCTCATCCATTTCACTCTTATGCTCAGCCACAGCCTCAGTGGAATGCACCTCATCAAGGGTGGAGGCCCCAGTACAACTCTCATCCCACTCATTTGCCTCCACCACCGGCCCAACTACAACCCCATCCACATCCATCTCAAATATACACCCCCACTCAACTACCCATACCACCATTTCCAAACCCACACATTAGAATAACTCAACCCAATTGCAAAGCTGAGGCACAACATGTCCAAATGACTTCTCTTGAGCTCAATGATCTTCACCAAAGCTCAGGAAGAGTGTTGCAAAACAGAGATTATATTGACAACATTGAATGACCAAAGACAAAAGAAGATTCAAAAGAAAAGAGCAAAGAACCATGGGCTGCACTTGATGAAGAGAAGAGATTAGAATCAGAGATCGAGAAATCTCCCTCATGGTTACCATCAAATCCTCCATGTATTCAAGAGAAAGATCAGAAAAAAGAGGAAGATGAGAAAGTCATGGTAGAAGGTGACATGGAACATGATCTAGATCAGCAAAAGGACCAAGGATATCAAAGCTATATTGAGATATGGTTTCAGATGGTCACTAAGTTGCAACAATACTCTCTTCTTCAGCTATGCCTCATCCCTTCAGAGTCAAATCATTTGATCTCTGAAATCTAGATAGTTGTCAAAGCATGCATTTCAAGCCTCCACATCATTTTGTCTCTAATCTCGATGTGCACATGGCTCCATTGGAAGTATTTTTATACTTGACAACGATTTTGTTTTTCAAGTAGGGTAGGGTAGAAAAAAAAAGAAAAAAAGAAAAATGAAAAATGAAAAAAATGAAAAAAAATGGAAATAAGAGGAAAAATCTAAGGTGAAAACCTCCTCGGAGGTGCCTTAGATTGGCTCATTGATTGAAAACCTCCATGAGGAGGTCAATGGGTTGGAAAAAATAAAAAAAGAGAAAAAATAGAAAAAGAAAAAGAGAAGATCCTTGGGTGAAAACCTCCCTTAGAGGTGCCCATGGGAGGCAATTAGGGTGAAAACCTCCATGAGGCACCCTAGTTGTTTTCAACAAAAAAAAAGGGAAAAAAGAGAAAAAAGAAATCAGGCCTAATATTTGTAAAATAATTGTAGGTTGCAGTGAATACTTTGCAAAAAAAAGGGGTGCACAAAACGAGGACAGTGGTTCGTACCAGGCTCAAGGACACCCCCTCAAACACCCCCTCCATGGCCACTCACCTCTCCTAGGATTTGGTCACATTCGGGTTGAGATTGTGCCTTCTACAGGAAGTTTTGGGCTTTCTACAGGAAGCTACAAGCATTTCTACAAGAAGTTCTGTATTTCTATAGGAAACATCCTATAGAACCTTTAGGCAAGCTAGATTCAATTTTGGAAGGGAATCTAAAGCTTTGAATCTATTGGTTAGGCCTGCAAGCATCCAAGTTTCCATTCCTCACCCTTTTCCATCATTTTTTTACCTCATTATGCTTCTTTTATGAAAACTGTGTTTTTTACAGGAAGCTCTGTGTCTTCTACAAGAAGCTTACAAAAAATCCAAGTTGATCTTTGAAGAGGACCCGAAGGCTAGGAATATGTCCATCAGGCTTGCACACATCCATGTTTCCATCCCTCACCTTTCTCCATCATTTTTTCCATCTCATTGTGCTTCTTTCCTAAAAATTGTGTGTTCTACAGGAAGTTCCTTTAGAAATTAAAGGAAGCTAGAAATAGATTTCAAAAAGGAAGTTTGGTGAACATGATAGCTTCCTAAAGGGTTCAGAAGTCCTCCTGCAATCTTCAAACTCCTCCTCCATCATCTCCATGCCTGCATCATAGCCCAAGCTCAGTTTTTCTTTCCATGCAAAAACTTGCAGAATGCTTTGAAGAAAAAAATACATAGAACAAAATTTGTTTTTTCCATTCAATGAAAACCGTGCATCCATTTACAAAACCATTTTACAGGGAGTTGTATAGGGATGATGGCAACATGTCCGAGCAATTTCAGCCAATTCCAGTGTACCATTTCCAAGAAATTAGCCTCCATCACCTTCAGCCATTTTTGCATTTTCTCCATATCCATGCATCCATTTCAAAACCTGTTTCATTGGGAGATGAATGTGGGTGATAGTAACCTACCCAAGCAGTTTCAGTCGATTCCAATGCACAGTTTCTGAGAAATTGATCTCTGTAATCTTCAGCCATTTTCCATTTTTCTTGAAATCTGTGCATCCATTGACAACCATTTTTCTATGGGAGGTGCATAATGATGATAGGAACATGCTCAACAAGTTTCAGATCGATCTGGTCTATCGTTTGGGAGCAATGGCGAAAAAAAGTTTTTTTCCTGTGAAAATTCAACATCAGTAGCTTGAGGGTGCATATCTTAATGTGGAAGCCAGCTCCTGCAGTGTGGTTCCGACCAAAGAATACTTGCACAAGGAAAACAACCATGAATCAGCCACCAAGCCATCATGCAACCACATAAACCAATGCATGCAGCAAATGAAAGGCCACAGCAACCATTTGATTTCTAGGTATGTGACTAAAACTTTTTCCTCTATTGCATGAATCTCATTTAAGAACTGCATGAACGAATGGAATGATGGGATTAAACCACGAATCTAGCAAGGTTAACCTGAGATTGCCTTCTCTAGTGCTCAGCTAGAAGTCATGCAATATACATGGACAGTCGACTCACGTGAAAATTAAAACAACAGGGAGTGTTGGCCGTTTAAACCTCAGCGTAATTGATGGAGTGATCACAGGTAGGAAACAAGATGTTTTGTGATAGCACTACAGTCTGCATGGGCCAGCACATTTTTTCCACCTCACCACAAGTCACGCAGTAATTAAAGAATGCTCGACTGAAACTCACGAACTACTATTCATTTGCACTTGCCACATCCTCAACTGAAGTTTGCACAAAATGATTAACTAGTCATCCTCCAACAGTTTCTCTACCTGTCTTCGAGATTTTGCTGCGTATCAGGCTCTCTCAGAGGCGCAGGGGTGCTCTACAAGAAGCGTAGTTTCATTCTACATAAAGTCTTCTACAGGAAACGTAGAAAATAACCATGCATAAAGAAAACCTGGGATTTTCGGCGAATTTCAAGCTCCAAACGAGGTAGGATCGGGGAAACTTCGTTGTGCATGATTTGTTGGTGCAAAATAGTGAATTGAACATGGAATTAAATTAAAAAATGAGAGGAAAGTCTGCTTGCACATTGAAAAAATGTGAAAAGTCTGCTTGCATATTTTCTGAGTTCTACAAAGTTCTTTTTTCCCTCTGCATTCGAAGTCTGGCTTCTTCTTTCTCAGCTTCTTCTGAAAAGAGAGATGCAACCATAGGAACTAAGCCTGTGTGAAAGAATGAATTTGCAAGACTGTCCACTTTCTAGAACAAAAAAACTATGTTAATTGTTCTTTGATCTGTCAAAAAAATTGATTTCTTTTCAAAAACTAAGAAGCAAATTCATGTTGGAAAAGTTTGAGGAGAGAAAAAAATTGGAAGTTGTTGTTTTGAAAAACATGAAAATTACAGGAGCAATAAAAAGTTTACAAGAGGGGCATTGAGCTATCTTTTTACAAGAAAACACGGTTTTTTTGCAAAATTTCTGGCTTCAAGAGAAGAAGAAAAAAAATAGTTTTATTTGTTGCATGTTTATGCAAAAGAAGTGATGCAATTCTAGGGAAGAATCAATCCTGAAGAATGTGAAAAAAAAAAACAATGATGAGGAAGCACAAATCATTCAAGCATAGGGCAAAACAAAGGAAGAACAGAAAAGAAAAAGACTACAACAAAGAAGGCAAAAGCTAAACGAGATGAGAAGAAAGCCAAAATAGAGTGTGAGGAAGCAAGCTAATAGAGGGAGAGAAGACAAAAGAAGAAGAAAAAAAAGGAGGAAGAGCCACATCTAGCCAAGCAGACCAAAACAGTTGAAAATCGTTTCTACAAGAAGCTAGAAAATAGTCACACAGGACTTTCTACAGGAAGTCTAGAAACATGGCAACAAAAGGAAAAATCGCGTGATATTTTAGCCAGGGAGGAAGCAACTATGCTGGCCACCCTAAGCACATCTCCTAAACAAAAAGGGAAGCGAAAAGGGAGCCTTCCATGTATTTTAAGGCAAGAAGGAGCATGACGATAAAAGCGAGCAGAGCCCAGCCACAGTCAAAGGAGCCAATTTTCATTAAGGACACAACGACTAAACAAAGGGAGGAGTCTCGTTCAAAGAGATCCATCATCTGTGACTGAGGAAGCCAAAATCCTTCACCTAGAGAGAGAAAATTAAGATGATGGACTCAAAGATGGTTCTACAGGAAGCTGAGACAGTTCTACAGGAAGCTGAGAATTCTCTGCAGGAAACTCGGGCTAAGTTAAGAGAGACCACGAAATTGGAGGAAAAGGTGGCCAAACAATCACAGGAAGAAGGAAAGACAAGGAAGCATTTGATGAACAACATAGAGAGGACAAGTTGCAGGCTAAGGCTGAGGCTTTAACAAAACTGCTACAAGAAAAGGAGCACAGGTAGTGGGAAAAAGTAGGGAGAAAAGCATTGTTTCATGACTGAGAAGAGGACATCACTTCAAAAGCTTGGCATGACAGAGATGCCACCAAGGCCATCAAAGATGAGGAGATAGATTAGTTGCTTAGAGGATGAGCAACACTTTCAGTAGGGGGGTGATGATGAGCGCCAAAAATGGATAATTATATGGGCTCATTCAACCTCCTAATTCGACTTAATCCACCATTCTCATTATTTTATTGCATGTTTTTTATTATATTTATGCTAATAGAGTGAATTGGGTTGGTCATTATGCCAACAAGTCTAATGGGTGCTTTGTGCAGATGTTTAGTCAATTTTAAGACAAAATCAAAGGTTTTAATGAGCACTTGGCAGCCAAATTCGTGGAAGAACAAGGGAGAGGATTTGTAGGAAGGTGTCCCCTTCATTTATGGGCCCTTACCTCGAATTCTCCACGGTCATCTCGGAGTTCAAGGGCCACCAAATCAAGTATCACAAGGGCAACCGAGCAAGTGCTAGTAAAAGTGTTGTTAACTACAAGTTTTGGCAGCCGAGTCCCTAAAGTTTAGGAGGGTTGTTGGGGTCCTAAATTTGTATAAATAAGAGGGCTTAGGTCCTCATTTTGGTTACCCAGTAGTTAGTCATTTTATAGGTAGAAGTTAGCTAGTTTGTAGTTTTATTTTAGTCATTTTTTTCGGCAGTAGTTTAGCTCTGCATTTCAGCACATTTTCAAGTTTTCCTTGTGGACAATTTTTGGAATGTAACTATTCTTTTCTTGCTCAATAAAGATGAATCCAGCTTTGCACCAGCTCTAAATCTCTCTTAGGAGGCTGTAGCTCTTGGGGTTGGGCCCATCTCAAGTGGTCAGTACCTTCTTTGTTTACCTTTATGTGTTTCTGCTGCATTCTTAGAATAAAATCTGTTATTTAGATTTAAATCTTGTTTTGTTATTTATATTTCTTTTGATGATTAAAGTAGCTTTTCATGTTCAGATTTGTTTGGTAAGTCAATAATAGGGAATATATTTAGAGAAATGCCATCAAGCACCTTGGATCTCACCTCTCCCTCAGTGGAATCATGAGCTGGGACCAAGGCCACCTTGCTGCCACCAAAAACACTATCTTTGCTTCACCATGCAATTAGTAGTGTTGGATTCTTAGTTGTCGAACTTGATATCAGTTTTGATTGCATGCTTTAGTTTATGATTACTTAGTTGCATAAGTATTTCACGTATTTCATTTCGAATAAACTTTTGTTCATTTACTTTTGTTGTTAGGTCAGATTAGAGTGAAGTAACTACGTCATAAGTTTTATAAGTGTCTGTTTGTTCAGTTTCAAAAACCACTTGCAGAGTACCTCTTATCCTTCCTTACCTGCCCATACTCCATCCATCCTACCTGCTTCACCCTTCACTTAGAACCCTTACCTTACATTTGCCTCATTTTCTTACTTTTCCATGATTCTCATCTTCTTGTGCAACATCGTTTCATCCCTCCTTGGACAAATCTCACCAGTTGCGCCACTCATCAACTCCATCCTGCAGGTCTTGAACTCCCCTACACCCCTATTTCACCTCCATACTCGTTCCTCCACCTTTTTCCCTCCATCCATTCTCGAAAATCCTCTTTTCGGAACATCCTGTAGAAAATCACAGAACATCCTGTAGAAATTCCAGAACATCCCGTAGAACCCTTGCAAACTTCCTATAGAAGCTCACAAAAGTGGTCTCTTGATTGACAAACTTTTTGAAACTCTTTGGAAGGGTGCTAGGGACCCCTTAGGCCTCCCTGAACCTTCCCAACCTCCTGCAAGCATTTTCTCTCACCGATCCACCTCTGCACAGTCAAAAACAGTGAAGCACATGCATAATAATCCTACAAAATCATTCAAAAATACACAAAAGATGTTTTCTTCATATTTCATTATAAAAGTAGCTTAGACACATGCATTTTACTTTCCAAAGTTAATGACATCTCATTCAGTAGCTTGCATCTTCCTTCTTGCATCAATAGGACTAGCTGGTAGAATTAGGGTTTGCTAGGGTTTTCGTTTCTTTTTGGATTTTAGTTTCTTTCCTCAAGTAGATTAGATTCGTTTGAGTTAGCTCTCATCCATTAGTTAAAAAGATTTTTCTAAGAGCTCATAGAAGTTGGCTTAAGCTCCTAGCAGACTTGTGCTAGCTAACCAAGTGACAACTGCGGCAAGAGCTAGTACTTGTGCATACAGCACCGTCGCGTCCAAGTTTGTTATGAACAACAGGGTTGATAAAATTAAACAAGGGAGCCCCACGAGTTGTAGCATTATTTCTGAAATACTGGGGCCCACCACCTTCCTCACCAACCCCACCATCCTTCATCCTTTCCACCCTTTGTTCCCCTACCTCTCGCTATTATCCCCTTACCAAACTCAACCCTCCTCTTCATGCTCTGCCCTTTAGCATCTCAACTCTCTTCCCCCTTTCCTTTCATTGACCCTACTCTAGGTCTAACCTCCTCCTCACCCAACCATTCAAATAATATTAATCATTATAAAAGATTGAATATGTTTATAAAATAAACTACACTACATAGTAAATACAATTAAGATTCAATTTATAATATACAAGCAATAAACTAATAACACAACACATATGATTCCTTTAAACATAGATAAAAGAAAATTAATTAAAATAAAAAAGATAGAATACTAATAAACATAATATTAGGAATTATAAAAGATGGAATACGCTTATAAAATAAAAAACTAGAATTCACATCAATCATAATTAGCTCACAATTTACACTAACAATAAACTAATATCACAAGACATGTGATTCCTTTAACATAGATAAACATAATTTAATTAGAATAAAAAAATATTGAATATTAATCAATAACATAAACATAACATAATATTAAGCAAAAAAAGATAGAACTCACTTACAACATAAAGACTAGACTTCACATTAATTACAATTAAGATTCAATTCACTCTGAGAATAAAACTAATAACATAAGACATAAAAAACTCCTAAAAACTTATCCTACAAATTAAACTATTGAAAATAAAATAAATTAAAATATACAATAGACTTTTCAATAAATTTATTATAATAATGTAAGAAAAAACCTAAAAGTACATAATAAATTTAATAAAAACCTAGAAAAGAGTGAATCACATAAACTTGAATTAAGCAATATTCAAAATATTGAAAGAAATAATTTATTAAACACCTCTCCTTTAAACTTAGACAAATAAAAATTTAATTATCATAATAAAAGAATTATTAAACAATTTATTAAAGTAACAAAACTCATTACATTAGATAAATAACTAACTAATAACATAAACTTATATAAATCAATAATTAAATATTAGGTGAAGCAAATTAAAAATAAATGCATTTAATTAAAATAAATTTAAAATACAAAGATTAGAAGAAAGTGAATAAAAAATAAAAGAAAAATGAATGCTATCTATCTATTATTAAAATTAAGTAACTTAGATAATTAGTTATTTATTAACAATAACAAAATAATAATGAATTTAAATAAAAATCATTAAACTAGTGAGCTCCCCAACTTGACAGCCTCGCCTAATCATATTTATTAGTCTAGCTCCTCTTCTTTGTAAATCAGTCCTAATGATGAGTCTTGCTCCAGACTCGAAACATCGACAAACTAAAAATGAAAACTGTGGAATATACTAAACCATTGTCTCAAAAACCATACCACAGAAATGTGCAAACCAAAATCTCTTTCTCATGAAACCCATGATGCAAGCATTATAATATTTTTTTCTTTACATCTCTTACATCAAATCATAACTGCATGTCATTATGAAGGTCGAACTTAATTACATGTTTCAATAGAGCAGAGGTTTAGCTCATGCGGGTGCTATAACTCCTGAGGAAGGTCAGTAAGGATTTGTTTTGTCGATTCCTCTTCCTTAAGGTGATCTTGGAGGTTGAATCATATCATAGTAACTGTTGATCACATGTTTACCCCAATGGACCGATTAACTTGGGAAAATGTGGGAGGAGAGTGTTATAATATCAGTTAAAGCATTCATTTTCTCATACTTTAATATACATTAAAGTTTACTTATTAAAATGATTATGACCACATTTTGTGTTATGTTACACACATGGATTCATTAGAAGTATGCCTACACTTGAAGATATTCTCTATTTTCAAGTAGCATAGGAAAATAAATGAACAAATATTACAGATTAAAGTAAGTCTAACTATGAAAACTAGGAAAGTATCACAATTAGATTAGGGATTTATTTGAAATATAGGTTACCAATGGGAGAAGTTCTTAATAATCTTTGCATCATGATGTTTTTTCACTATGAATTATTAAAATTATTGTATATTCTTATGTTAGCTAATGTGGGATGCATTAAGGCCCTGTTGTTAACAAGTCTTTACCCATCGACATCACGACATTATCTGGGTTCAAGGATAGAGAGATCTTTTAGTAACTTCACACATGGACTCATTAATGGAAGGTTCTCACATTGAAAATATTGGTGATACATCAATTTCCCATGATTGTTATATCTTGCAGGTGACTTCACCTCAACATATTTGTTCATCCCTAGCAAGGCTTATTGGGATGCCTTGGTTCTCATTGACATCATTAGTGATTCATCTCGCATTGGCTAATGACATGCATTAATGGCTGGTAATCCATTGATCTATTTTTGTGCTTGACTCCAACAAATTCCTTCACATGGTATACAATTTCACCATAGGTTCAAGATTCAGTGAATATTTTGTGAAGTTTTTGGAAATAGTTGCATCCTATTAGTTTGGAAATGAAAGGGGAAGATTGGTTATTGAACCATCATGACAAAAATGATTTAAACAGTCATTAGTAATCATCATTACATGGTTGACTTCAAAATTTAACATTCATCTCTACACAATTATCCTTCATTAATCAACAACATCATACATCAACAAGGCACCCTATTTTAGTTAACCTCCAGACTTAGTTTACCATCAACATTCATTGGTCTCATAAAACATCCATGGTAAACCCAACATGATGTATAACCAGAGGTAAGAATTAGTGTGGTACTCTTTGATTTGTTGGAAATTTAATAATGATGTTAAGAAAACCATTGTAAGGATTCACTTGTTTTCATCCTATATCTTTGACATTTTCCAATGTGTAATAATTTATATTAGATTTTTTTTTCCCACATTTGATTAGACTCTCATCCACCTCCTATGTTTGCAAGAACTACATTCTTTTACCGCCATTTTAAGGCCTATATGACCTTAAAACACATTCACCTTTCTCTATAACAATTCTTGTTTTCTTTGGAAGAAGTTTTTTTATTTGCAAAAGCCTCACTAAACTAAAAGTTTCACTTTCTAAGGGGTGATTGCCTTATTTTTCATACTTTAATGCTACAATGCAAGCTCTAATTACTTTAGGTGCTCAGGATACCATTTCTATGGGAGGAACTTCACTTGTCTTTTAGTCCGAGAATATAACCTAAGTTGGTTCAGGTGTTTTGGATAAAAATTAACATTATTTCTTGGATGACATGAAATTAGTTGTATATGAACACCATAAATGAATGTATAATACATCATTGGTGAAGTGTTTTACTACACATGGCACATATTAAGAGTCTTTTGACTAGTTTTGTAGCAACAAGTCATTTACTGTGGAATAATAGTAAATGGTGGGGGGAATAGTAAATAGGTGGAGATATTGGTTTTAGCTTGTGGATGATTTGACTCTTGATGTTATTCGATGGGGTTATGGATTAATTGTGCAACCATATGACATAGGTTTCTCATTATGCTCTATTTTTTTTCGTTTTAACTTGCAGAATCATTTTTTTTTAAGTATTTAAATTTTTCCCACATGTTCATTTATTTGGAAATCAGGATTTAAAATATTTCTTAGCATGAGTTATCATTTTTTAAACCCATGTCCAAGGCAATTATGTGTGCAGGAAAATCTCACATTGTTCTTTCTACATCTCAACAACTCAATTGCATTTTAATATTATGATGGTGGTCCTAATAGTTGATGGATTCCTTTGGGGAAGGGTGTATTTTACTATCATTAGAGTTGAGTAGGCCATTATAGATGAAGAAGTGAATACAGACTACAAGGAACTTGAAACGTTTCTAAATCAATAGTTTATCATTCAACATGGCCTCTTCACGACTCTCCAAATGATCATTGAAAATAATATGGAGCATTTTGTTGACAGAAAAATCACTCTTGTAGACAATATTGATCTCCCTAGGTTTGGAAACTAAACACTAGAAAACACCGCATAAAAATATATGAAATTTCCCTAGTATACTCTTGAAAATGTAAACATGGAAGGACTTGGTAATATGGAGTTTTACCTCAATCATCCTTTGTTTAGTGTAACTTTCATTCGAACTTTGATCCCCAAAGAAAACATCTACAATATCACCATCAAAAAACTAATCAAAGCATTTGATATATAAAAATAGATTCTAAACGGATGATCAGGGAGTTCCATTACAAACATTCATACAATGAGAAAATATATGTGGGAAATAAATATATTTTTTATTAATAAGGAAATGAGACAATTACAATCATTTCCTTGGTGGTGATAGCTTCCTCCCAATAGTCCTCCATTCAAGCCTCATGTTCAAAAGCCTTCATTAGATATATTACCAGAGAAATTATATTTCAATAGTTCAAAAAGCAACCCTTTTTCATTTTGGGTGTGTTATATTTACATGTCAAGAATGGAAGTTTTAGGTTCCCTTAGGTAGGGATTAGATACGCAATGGAAAGGACGGGATGCACTATGGTAGGTATGAGAACCACTTATGTAGGGATTCGAGTCCATATCCTTACCAATCAGAACGATACCTCCATGAGGCTTCTAGAATAGAAGCTTCCTGCCCTTTTTATTTCTTACCGATGTTAAAAGGTCGATGCACCCTATAGTGTAGTAAAGTGTGATGTTGACACAAGGCTTTGGATATGAAATCTACATCATCACAAGTCATAATGATGAAACTTGTGGCTATCTCCAAAAATAGAGTTATTTAAGGAATTCAACTAGAATTCTTATCTCTGATGGAAAGGTATTTATTCCATCTACTTCAGTGGATGATGGTAATATATTTTCAGATAACGAAAGATGTAATTTTGACATCATTTTCGTAGATGCGACAAAATAATGTGTAAGAGATTTCCCCTAAAGTATGAAGTCAAAAAAGGGTATGATGAATGAAGTGCTTTATCATGCAAAGTTTTGAATGAATTAAAAACTTATTGGAAACCTGTAAGTCATAAATCAAAATATTATAGTACAATAAAATCATATGATCATCTCTAGGTTATGTATTCCCATCCTTAAAATACAACTAACTCTAAGTATAACTATAAAGATCCATGCCAGCAAAGAAAATTCATGGCCACCATAAATAGGTCATGGATCCATGCTTGGATGATTTAGTATGAACATAGCCACCAAAAAAAACATGGTTTTATGCCGTAGTAATAAATAGTCAAAACTTTATGCAACCCATATATAAAAGAAAATATCTAGGGTCTTCATCTCTATCTATCCAAAGTACGAATATAACCATGTGAAGAAATGTATTGAGGTGGAACATGGTAGAAACCATCTGATTACTGGTGAATGACGAAGATTATTAATTGATGGAAGACGAACCACCAATAATGACAATGGCACTCAAGGTACTCTACTACATTTGATGAAGTGTGGATAATTGATATGAAGTCAAACACTCATAGAATCATTTGATTAAAGGTAAAATCATGTAAAAATGTTGTCATAAGTGAGGAAAATTGCCATTGAGGCACGCAAATGCCTAGGTATTGAATTGTTTCTAAATGAATTTCCTAGATAGTGTGTTTAGGTTGATCAGAAATGATTCATCACACGAGGGACTTAATGTATCGGCCATCAGTGACATATAACATGTATCCATATTTGAAGTAGAAGAAAGAAGAGTAGTTTAGGATTGATTGAGATATGACTTGCGTGATACAACACTTGAAGGAATGAAAACTGATGAATAATGTTTCATTTCTCTTGAACATATTGATGACATGACAATTGTCTTGGAAGAACTAACCAAAAACAGGACCACAAAATAATAGAAAGAAAATTGTAGGCTATTGTCAATGAGAGGTAAGTGGATCTCCCAACCTTGACATAAAGAATGAAGGGGTTTCATGTTCAAGAGTAACTTGTTTCATTTTAGATATATGTGAATTTGATACATTTTATTCCCAAATTATCCCCACTGTTTCTAGAAAGTACCTCTTTATTTTTACATGACCTTGACGAGGATAACATATACTCAATCTATAAGCTCATCCTTCATATGAATCCTTTGAAGTATTTTTAACGAACCCTAGGAAGGAGTACTTGTTCAGTATCATCATGATGGATGAGTTATTTATAGTTTATATTTGACGAGTCTGATGAAGGGGTAACTTGATGTATTTTTGATATTTAGAGAGTTTAGGAAAGAAATAAAAAAAAACTATAGTATGGCCTTTTTCATTTAAGTTTAATGTGTCTAAAAAAAGGATAAAATATAACTTGTTCAGTTCTTCTAATGTAAAAATAGAACGATCCTAGACAATTCAAAGCTAAATTATTTTTCATATTTAGAAAGTATGAAAAGAACATAAAGAAAACTCCAAGGGTGTTCTTTTACATAAATTAAGTCTCCTAGGGCCAAAATGGGATAAACAAATATAAAGGAGAATTGTCCTAGCCATGATTAACTAATATATACCTTTTTTTAATTACTTTATCTAATCTAAAAAAGGGGTAAAATTATAGTGAACATATGCCCTTTCTAATTCTTTAACAAGCATGAAAGGAAACAAGTCCACTTAGGAAATTTTTCATGTTTATGGAGTTTGAAAAGATTTTAAAGGAAAATCCACAAAGTTCTTTTTCTTATAGTTTTTACAAGCCCAAAAAAGTGATAAAAGTATACTCGATAACTTATTCTCATGTATTTATTAGAAGTAGAATGATGGTACTAAGGTTGAGTTTCATTTTTATGCAATCTTGAAACAAAAAGAAATTTTGCTCGAGACAGGTTTATACTTTACAAAATCTTGAAATAGAGAAAAACTATGCTTGAGATAGGTTACTTGGCCTCCAACATGACTTGTAAAGACTAGTAGCTTGATTCCAACATCATGACCAAAGTCATATACCCCCAATACATTACCTAAGGGAGATATGTTTCATTTTTTAACAAACTTGACACAAAAAAACTATTCTCATGTGACCTGTTTCATTTTTTAATGAGATTGAAATTGGAAATGAACTATGTTCATAATGATATATATATATATATATATATATATATATATATATATAATATATAATATATATAGATTTCAAGAGGAAAACGCTTTCTAAGGAGTACATGCTAAGGAACACACCTCGACCATGGCTTCCAAGAGGTTTTCATTAGATGGAAGAGCAATTCTCTGAAAGGAATCCATGTCAAGGGACTCAATAGAGGTGTGACGATCAGGCTCTAATTTATTTCAATGGTATTCATTTTCCACTGATTGTCATCAATATATATAGTACTAAATTTCCTTATCAACAACCAAAAAATATTATTTTAATATCAGTTAGAAAAAACCATATCCAATTTGGTTAAATTTCAAGTCCATATAGTCCAATTCATAGTATTGTGTTTCATTATTGTTGCGTTAGGCATGCTTTGGAAATTGATATCAACATATTGTTGAGAATATATATTTATTAGTGTCATTTAATAAAAAAATTGATTTCTATAGAAAGCTAAGCTAAAGAACAATGAGTAAATAAAGGAAAATCCTTACAAAGTTTTATTTTCTAAAGTTTATATCATGTAATTATATTAAACTAAATGCTATAATAATATTCAACTAAGTACTCGTTAATTGATATCTTAGTTCTGATTTTATTTAGATTTATGTAACGATACATTCACATTTAAAGATCAATTTTATTTTATTGTGTTAGTTCTTGTTTAGGGACGTGTTATTTTCCATGTTAGTTTGAGCCCGATGTTCCATCTGGGACATATATCTCAATAATTTTATACAAATATATGAAACAATTTTTTGTGACAAAATAAAAGGACATAAGGCTTAATCCTGCGATTAAATAAAGCTCTCTTGCTAATAAATTCAAGTCTTTTTGG
Source organism: Pinus taeda (assembly GCA_000404065.3). Taxonomy (NCBI): domain Eukaryota; kingdom Viridiplantae; phylum Streptophyta; class Pinopsida; order Pinales; family Pinaceae; genus Pinus; species Pinus taeda. Next base: position 97,904 of record APFE030953987.1, on the reverse strand, counting down.
CATTTCTTCGACAAATTGACGTGTAATCACAACATCGTTCAAGCCCCTAATAGAATTTAATCTATTAGTTGCCTTCACTATTAGCTAATGTTTTATTTTGACTACATTTGTGTTCAAATTTCCATGTTTATTGTTATGTTTCTTTAACACTAATGTTCCTATTCATTTAAAAAATTTATCAAAATAGAATCAATGAATCTTGGTATTCATGTTTCCTAAATACTAAGTGCATTAGTGATTTCACATTTTTGAGTTGAAAAATTATTATTAAATACTAAATGAAGTTTTTTTTAATCCTTGTGAGGAAGAAGTGTTGTGTGAGAGAATGGTTGTGTAGAGGAGGGAACACAAACCTTTGTCCACGATGTTTTACGCTTACGCATACATTCCCCGTCTACATAGTTCTTCTATACACTTCCCTCCAACACAATACTACACATTATTCAATTCATTAGTGGTTTTTGTTGATTAAATTTTGATGCATGAAAATTTAGATTTACATGTATATTAAATGTGAAATAAGGATGTGCTCTTGATTGTCCCCACAACTGAATTTTGTAACATGAATCCATAGTGTAGACATATTCTAAATTTTTAGTGTGAAGAATAATTAACATTCCAAATCTCCACATGTATTTCTCTTTCGAACATTTCTTCCATACTTTGCAAAAAATCAATTTTAACCATGGGCTACATGACTATAATTTTCTATTGGTTCATGTTAGGCTAAAAACTAGTTTTAGTTTTTTTAATTTTTTAATTTTAATATATCTTTTAAACTTATAGTGTGTGAGAGAACCTTTATTCCTCATTTTTACACCGTTATATGCATTGCAAATTCATAAACTAGAAAATAACAATTTTAAGGTTTTTTGACATATATATTTTAACGTTCCATAACAACATTTTGATAAATTGTCACATGAACTCAACCAACCTCGCGTAACGCATATCACCATATATTTAAAAATTAATTAAGGATTATTCCTATCGTTAAGAAAAGATCAATTTTCTGCACCTCAGCATACATTTCCCCTTCATACACTGCAAAAACTCAATTTTCACGGATTTTTGACATACATATTTTAACATTCCATAAAAAGATTTTTATGAAATGTCACATAAACTCAACCAACCTCTTGGAGCACATATCACTACATATTTAAAATTATTTAAGGATTATTCCTACAATTAAGAAAATTTCTCCTACGAGAAAACATAAGTCTTTTTATCATTTATTCGGCAAATCAATGCATAAACATGACATTGTCTGAATGCTTAATAAAATTTACTCTCAAGCATTATGTAATGATCACATATAGGGGAATAACAATTCTACACAGTGTAAAATATCAATTCTCATGGTATTTGACACACATATTTTCCCACTTTGCAAAACAATTTTGGTGAATTATCATATAACCTCAATCAACTTCCCGTGTTGAAAAGTAGAGTATATTAAAAAATTAATTAAGGCTTAATGGAGTACTATTAACTAGATTTATAACTTTGAAACTAATATTAAACTCACATTTTAAACCTAGTTTTGTAACTTAACTCTGTAGGGTAGAAAACTTTTAATTTTTTAAGTTTTGGGGTAAGGGATATATAAAAGAGGCATCTGTGGAGGAGAAAATTTATCCCTCCACATCCAAACTTATGCAAACATTTTACATTTTCACATTGCAAATAGGTCAATTTTTACATTATTTGACACATATTTTACACACAACATTTTCGAGAAACATTACATAAACTAAACCTATCTCTTGTGCTGCATATCACCGCATATAAAAAAGTTAATTAAGGATTAATCATATGATTAATATAATCTATAATGTCGATAAATATAAGTATTTTCAGATTTTTTTCAACAAATTAACGTGTAATTAGGACATGGTTCAAGTGCTTAATAACATTTTCTCTGAAGCATTTTATAATTCTAACTAGTTAAAAGTACAAATCAAGAAAATGTATATGGATTTACATCTAGCATCCATTATAGTGGATTGAAACGATGTGTGAAAGAGAGGTATGTGCAGGAGAATGTTTATTCCCCCATATCTACACCTCCACATAGATTCCCCCCGCTTACACTTCTTCTGCACACTAAAAAAATGTCACTTTTCACGTTTTTTTATACGCATATTTTCCTATTCCACGACAGCCTTTTGACAAAATATCACATAAACTCACTCAAATTCCCTCTCCATGGATTAATGAATATTAAAAAATTAATTAATTTTTAATATCATGATTAACCAAATCTCCCCTATCCATAAATGTAAATATTTTCACCATTTATTTGACAAATCAAGGCATAATCAAGACATTGTCTGAGTTCTTAATAACATTTATTAGAATAACTTGCTTCATTAATAGCTAATGTTTTACTTTCACTAGACTTGTTCCCAATATTTATATGTTTCTTTCATAAAAACTCCCACTTTTGCACATTCATAGGCATTTCTTTCTCCATATACTTGTTCCATAGATTCCTACTTTGCACACTACGTCTTTCCCATACTCTCTACTCCAGACAATTGCTTTCTATCATTTTTCTTGCTTCACACACTCTCATACTCAATGCTAGCTATTTTTTCTACGTTACCTAATGTATTCACAATGATTTCATGGCATAGTTTTCATCATTGTTTAATGGTGTTTTACAATTTAAAAATTAGCCTTGTAACTCCATGATCTTCATCTATATTCTATGTTTTGTTTGCATGTTTTAAAATACTTGGAGTTTACGAAAATGTTTTGTGGCTAGGTTTTAAAATCCTATAATTGATAAAACAGACTTAGCAATCAATTTATCTCTTCTCATAGTCACATGCCTTGATTCTTCCGTAACACAAGTAATAATTTCCTCCAATTATATAATTATCATGAATTGCAACTTTAGATTTGTGTTACATGAATGTGATTCATAATATGTATTAATTTTTTCGAACATATAAAATGTTACCAATTTGTGTGAATGTTAAGTTTTCATTTATGCAAAAATATTACATTGTCAATAACAACTTAACAAAATTGCACTAGCCTCACCCTTACCAAAATTATTAGCTAGTACGCAACTAGTAAAAGAACATTACAAACTACTAAAATTGTTTAACTTTCCAAAATAAAAAAAGGAACATAGAACCATAAATATTTCAAGGTCAATAAACAACCAGGAGCTATTGATTATGAGGAGTGGTTACCAAATGAGATTCTTTAGTCTCAAACCAGCTGATGACAATGATTAAAATACATATTGTACATGCTTATCCATTTCAACCAATCTAACTTCAAAGTTGTCTCGTTCTTTTCCTATAGAGACAATTAAACCCTTTGCAGAATCGATAATTTGTCTTGCATCTTCCACTAGCTGCATTGGAGATCACTCATGATTGAGATGGTTATATCCTAGCCATAATGTATGTCTCTTATGAGCTGTTTTAGAAGAATCTTGATATATCAAAGCTATTTGCCAAAGTTTTGTTGATTAGAAGCAAGTTAATTAAAATTAGTTCTATTGATAATGTTGGGGTGTATAACCTCACCCTAACCAATGCTTTGAATGTGACATTATCTTAACTCCCATTGTTCACCAACTCCTCACCTTACTGTAGCTCAATCACATGGCATGTTATACTTCACCAGAAATAAAAAGACTTAAAAACAAGGTAACTATGGATGGGTTTAACTAACAAAACCTTACATGTTAAGTAAAATACAAACCCACCCCAAAAAAAACAACCCGCCTAATTTTGTAGTGTAATAAACTGGGACATACTCCAAAAATAATCAATCTAAATTAATTGTCAAATTGTGCAAGAGAAAATTGTACATAACCCCCAGAATGATAGCCAAAGAATATATATATAGAAGCATAAATCGAGTCTCCTTGAACTACCTACTCTGGTTGGAACTCTAAAATCCTAAAAAGAACAGAAATACGCAAATCATTATACCACCTAATAATAGCTGAGAATAGAAAAATTGTTAAGTGAAAAGCCAAATTCATGCAGGATTCTAGATATTTCTACACAGCCATTAGTTTCTAGATCTCCATCTAAATCACATGCAGGATTCTAGATCCTTCTTCAGCCTCTATAAATTTGAAATTTCTCTTGCTAAGGAAAGCGGGCCAAGACCTGGGCCTGTTACGTAATGCAAAATGCTTTCTGCTCTCCAGTGATTGTTTTATCTATTACACTGTTTCTGATTAATTAATCTTGTTGTTTCTCCATTTATCTGTCTCTGAAACTATTCTTTGCTATTGTCGTCTATGTCTCTCAGTATAAATTTGTTATGTGTGATGTATGCTCTAAACAAACAACTAGCATCAGAGCTAGGGTTGAATATCCACCATGCAAGCCGCTTAGTACCATCGACTCACTCTAGTAGTGTTCATTAAAATGTTGGCTCTTACCTCTGGAGCTATTGAAGGATCTGTCCATGAAATCAGAAATCGCTGCAAAGAAGAGAGTCTAGGAAAAGGATCTGTTCCAGAAATAGTTGAGGAACTAGCTGAGGAATGCTAAGACAGTTTTTTCAGGAAACAAAAAAGTTGTGGGCATATGGTGAAACGTTCCATGAAGCCTAAAACGTGGAGTGCATAAGTGCTTTACGTGGAGTTCGTAATTTTTTTTTTACATCAAACTTGCATGTATATGTCAAGTTTTTTTTCAAACCAACATATGTATGCGTGAAATGTGAAAAGGTTAAAACATTATATATGTTTTTTATATTTATTATGAAACATATATAATTATATGTTGGAATTTTGAAAAGTATATTTTAAAAGGAGCAGGAATTTTGAAAAGGGTATTTTAAAAGGAGGAAGGTCATTATTACTAAATTTTAAAGAGTAATAATTAAAGTTTTATTTTTAAGTTGAGTTTTTGTTTTTGGGCATCAATATATTGAAAATGGAGACAATAGGTACAGATGTGGAGAATTTTAGCAGGGCTAATTTTGCCCTATGGAAATCACAGATGGAGGGTATATTGATTTTGAAGGATCAGTATTTGCTGATTAAGGGCACAACAAAGAAACCCTCATCGATGACAAATAAAGAATCGAATAAGCTAGATATAAAGGAGATTGAAACAATTTGCCAATATCTAGCAAAGAATGTGTATTTCAATGTGTCCGGAGAAAAGACGCCTGAAGGATTATTGAAAAAGCTCCATGATGTATATGAGAAGAACACGACATCAAACAAAGTGTTCTTGATAAAGAAGCTTTATAATCTCAAAATGAAGGAGGGTGCTTCAGTTGCTGAGCACTTCAATGCATTTAATATTATTACTAATCAGCTTGCCTCTATTAAAATAATTTTAGATGATGAAAGTAGAGCTATTTTTCTAATGTGTTTTATGCTAGACAGTTGGGAAAATTTAATTGTAGCTATGAGCACTTCAACAACTGTAGGGACCATGAAGTTTGATGATGACAACAACAATTTAAAGAATAAGGAACTATGACACAGGTGAATTGTGGAAAACTAGGGAGGAGAAGCTCTAGCTCTAGCTGATGGTAGTAGGAGAATGGATCGAGGCCGGCAAGGGTTATCAAGATCAAGAGGCTGATCAAAATCAAGGAGAGGAAGGAGAATCTTCTTTCATTATGGAAAACCCAAGCACATGAAGAAAGAATTTTGATTTTGGAAGAAAGGACAAAAGGATCAGAGACCATCTAATACAAATCAAAAGTCATCTAGCACAAATGAAGGTGAGACTACTACTGTAGCCACAAATGGTGATGTGTTGTTTACTATTTTAGTAGAAGATGCATGTGTATATACATATGGCAGTAGCTTTGGTTGGATCCTTGACTTTGGGGCATCTCACCATGTAAACCCATGTAAAGATAGTTTTGTTTCATATAATCCTAGTGATTATGGTAGAGTGCATTTGGGGAATAATCATTTTTGTAGTATTGTTGCAATGGGAGATGTCCAAATCAAGATGAAAGATGGACAAGATATATTGTTGAAATAGGTTAGGCATGTACCACAAATGCGCATGAGTTTAATCTATATGGGACAACTGGATGAAGAAGGCTATTCCAAAAGCTTTGGAAAAGGAGGCTGGAAAATTAGCAAAGGAGCATTGGTCGTGGCGAAAGGACCCAAGATAGGAACATTATACAAATTGAAGACACTAATAGGGAAATCAAAATTGGTTGCTATCACAAAAGAAGGAAATTCAGTAGATCTGTGGCATAAGAATTTGGGTCACATGAGAAAGAAGGGCCTAAAAGTCCTTGTTGGTAAAACTTTATTGCCAGGTTTGAAATCCTACAATCTTGATCTTTGTGAGCATTGTATATATGGTAGAAACAGAAGGGTTTCATTCTGTTGGGTCCCTATAATACTAGTTATTTCCCCATTACTATGGTAGTTGTACCCCTTATTTATATTGTTGTGCCTCTATTGCCCCCATATTGTTATTACTGTGCCCCATAGAATCCCTCTATTGTTATTTTTGTGGCTTTATATTATTATTGTTAGGTCGGCTAGGTTATATTGTGACTCCTTAGACTCCTATATATAGAAAGGGGGTTTTGTCATTTGTATCATCCAAGAATTGTTCATTTATGTAATGTAAAGGAGGTTGCCCCCTCGAAGAGGCTGAATTCTAAGGCGTTGATCTATCTTTTCTATCTTTTCTTGAGCTAGTTTCATAACATAAATACTCTTACATTTTTTCACTATAAAGAGACCCCTGAGTAATGGAATAGGGTGGTAGTTAGTTGGCTGGTCCGATCCAGGAGAGACTCGCACTATATATCTGATATGTTCTATAATTAAAGACTGTTGAAAGGATTGGAGGAATGACTGTGTGCTACATATAAATGGTTGAAGAGTGACTGTGGAATTCTTGTACTGCTACATGGAACAACAAGTGTTTTTCGTTGTATTTTCATTATATATTTTTAAACCACTATCATATCATTGTCTAAATAGCAGGAAAAATGAATAGCCTAGACTTTGCTTAATTGCACTCTATGCTCAATTTCTGTTGTTTGTACATGTTTTCCTCTGAATTAGATATAAATATGAATTCCGTTTGGCTCATATTTGCCCTGATTCACCCATGTATGACAGTTATCCAGGGATTCTTAAAATTCCCCTAGATAGAGCTCATTCACCTTCCCTCTATTAAGCTGAGTGGGAGATTCTTAATTGCCTTTCATTCCTTATATTTCATTTTGTCTCCTTTTAGCTTGAAGGTTGTTTTATGTGCAGCTACCTTGCTCCATTTTCCTCTTATGACCAAGAAAATGCATTAGCAGTCCTACTCCTTGACTCTATGCCCAATGGTTTGAACTTATCACACTATGCATGCCTCTCTGGTTGAAAGCATCATCCTTCCTTCCACCCAAACATAAACAAAACCCCTTTGAACCCAATAACTAGCCTAAAATCATCCTCAACAAAGCTAAATCATCAAGAGAGAGCCCTCTCTGATTGCAGGTGGGCTAGAACCTGCAGTCCAAATATTGGTTTGTGGTTACCTCGGCCGTATCCCTTCAGAGCTTAGGGACAACCTGAGTGATAACATAACCAACAATTGAATTGTTCTTGGGTTTGGGCACCACCTCCTAAACACTGTTCTTCATGATGGAGTTATAATCCTCCACCATGGCATCTACCCACACCTGATAGGAAACAACCTCTTCAAAAGAAGATGACTCAGATTCAATCAACTCTAAAATGGGTACCATATATCCTGTATATCTATGTAGTGATATCCTCTATCTACACAAGGAGATAGGCTCCAACCTACTCCTAAGCTTCCTACACCAATTTTTCAAACATACTCGTGCTCTTCCTCCCTTCTCTGGAAGGCTCTATGTGAGTGGGTACCTCCACTCAGTTTTCTCTCTGCTACTCCACATGTGGATACTCCATATCATCATCTTGGAATGTCCTCTTTCCTTTGAGGAACATATGACTCTGTGGATCTGACTGAGGTTCCTCCTTTGGATCTAGAAGCTCCCCCTCTGATGGTATGTTCAGCTCTCGCTCTAGAGAACTCCTCATGGATTACTCCTCATTAAATCTCACATCCCTCCTCACAAAAATCATCCTGAGTAAGTGCATGTACATTTGGTAAATATGAGGTGTCTCAAAATAGCCTACGAATATTCCCCTCTCTATGTTGGGATCCAACATTTTCTTTCTCTCTTTGGAGACATGAAAATTGGGATAAAAAAATGCAAAAGTGGGAGACATCTAGATTTCTCCCAGTGAAAGCCTCTTTAGGTGTTATCATTCCAATAATTTTGTGAGGGCTCCTATTCTGCAAGTAAAAAATTGTATTGTAAGATTCTTCCCATAGGGATAGTGGCAAACCCTGGTCATGCAACATTTCTCTAGAAACTCACATAATACTTATATTTTTCCTCTTTACAACCCCATTTTTATATGGGTAGTAGGGTGCAATCAACTCCCTTGTAATACCTTCCTTGGAATATAATTATTTGAAGGTATTATACATATACTCTCCTCCATTATCACTTCTCAGGGATTTAATTTTCTTTCCAGTTACATTTTCAACTAAGGCTTTGAATTCAATGTTTTTTTAATAAACCCCATCTTTCTTCTTCATAAAATAGATCCACCTATGAAGATCACATATTACCTACGCTTTGCAGTAGAGACTATGGAAAATGGTCCACACACATCTCAGTGAACTCACTCCAAGATGGCTCTAGCTCTATTATCTTGGCCCTGGAAGGAGGATTTAATATATTTTCCAAGAGTGCATCCATTGCAAACATAATGTTGATAAAGGGTGCATTTTGCAAGTCTAGTGGTGATCTGCTGCATTATTTTCAAAGCTCTGTCGTATAGATGTCCCATGTGCTTATGCCAAAGATCTCCAACATCTCAGACCTGAACATGTTTTTACTTGATACTCAATGCAACACATGTATCCACCTCTAGCTTTTAGAGGTTTTTAACTCTAACACCAATTTATTTTACTTGTCTAGTAGAAACATTGTTCAAATAATCCTTCCCTTTACTAAACACCACATCATATCCTTTGTCTTCAAGTACAACTATAGAAACTAGATTTTTCTTTAGACCATGCATTGTTTAGGTGAAGATGGGAGCTCGACAACCTCTTAAAGGTGACAAAGCAAATATCTTTATTAGTATACCTTCCTCCATGTGAAATTGTAGGTCCTTCTCCTCTAAGCTGCTGAAGAACTCCTTATTTCCTTTCATATGAAATGAAGCACCAAAGGTTAAGTACCATAGAATACCTCGTACAATACTTACCATGCAAGTAATTAGGGTGAAATACAACTCAAATTGTGATGTGACATTATATCCTCCTACTCCTATTGCAAGCTCCTTACTAGATTTCTTATGTTGACACTTGGTTGCATAGTTTCCATATTCATGTTAGTGAAAGCATTTAATTTTATTAAGGTATTTATTCTTGCCATGGTTCTAGCTAGATTTTTCATTGCCTTGGACCTTCTTGCCTTTGGCTTCCTTTCCTTTTCTTGGCAAAGAAAATTTTTCTTCGTCATCATTTTTGGATGTGATTTCGTCTCTAGTGTTTCTTCTAATCTCCTCCTAGACCAAGGCAAACGAAAGTATCTCACAATTTGGATCTTGTCTCTTCCATTCACTAATTCCTGATAGCTATGCTAGGACTTTGGAATACCAAGGAGTGCTAAGCTCAGAAGTTCATATGGTGGCACAGTATCTCCAAATCCTCCAAGTTAATCTCTCATCTTAGTGAATCTGGATAGGTATTGGACAATATTTTCATTTTTATTCATTTGAATATTCCTAAGATTATCTTTTAATGTTAGCTTCCTAGAATCACTACATATTTTGAATAGGTATGTGGTAGTTTTTGACATTGCAAAATCAATCTCCTTTCCATGCAAATTCAAAGCCACATGGTCTCTGACTCTCTCCAGGATAGTCCTCCTGGATTTTGTAGCATCTTTCTTCCATTGATTCAACTGTTATGCATTTGATGTTTCTGGTTTTGTAATATATGTTTTTATGTACTCTAATATTGCATTTTCTTCCAACACAACTTCCATTATGTCTTTCCAAGCATAGATATTTGAAGTTACCTTCAATTCATACTTAAGCTTCAATCCACTAAAAGAGAATGTTCCTAGACTAAAAAAATACATGCACCACAACTCTGCTATTCAAAATTTCTTTGAGAGATAATCAAGGACCTAGTTTCCATGTAGTTTTCAATTTACCTAATACCGTGTAGAAATAACTTGAAATTTGCAGCTACTAATGAAATCAAACTAAAATCAATAGACAAATTTCTTCTACTAAATTTTTAGGAAGAAAAAATGACAATAGAAACACATGCAATCATTCCATCACAATGAACACAGTTTTTACTAGGGAATCTGACTTGAAAAAACACTTCATCTATTTGTATTATATCATATGAGAACAATGAGCAATTGCAATGACTGCTTCAATGCTTGAAGCTCAATCTACACTACAATACTGATCTCCTCTAGACTCTGTTGTGGACATTTCTTAACCAAAATAGCTCTCCTCATTCCTCCTACTTCCTTGCGTAATTCATGCTCTTAAAGAATAGGGAAGCTTCTATTTCCTTGCACAATTCTCGAGGAAATTAGGTTACCCTCTACATGAAAATACTGTGCACTCACTAGTATACAATGATGATTACATTATGCCTTTTTTCTCCAACTTCACTAGGAAGTTTGAATTGCATGCATGACTAAGGAGATTTTTATGTAATTGACTAGTTAATTGAATGTTAGTAGAGTTTACAACAATTACAACTACTGAAATGAACTCATACTGACTCTATTCTAGACTAGAGCTTAGATAACTGAGTTTGGTTAAAGACAACACCTCTAGATAGCTAGATCTTAGCCCAACTTGCACACAACTCTACTTCTAGCCCGTAAATCTGAATTGCCCGACTTAATTGAGTGATTTGACCATGTCACTGCTGCTAACTTCATGACAACTCATCCTACTGAAGTGGAAATTCAAATTTATTCATTTTTACTAAGGCACAAGTCAAATGAAGCCTTCTATTGCTACAATTTAACAATAAATAGGCTAATCATTGTAGAATCAGGCTAATTTGTACAAACTTTCATGCAAATAAAAAATGAGTAAAACATTCTCTATTCATTTTGTGTTTGATTCCTATGTAGCAAGCATACCCTATTGTGATAATCAACCATTGAATGGTTGAAAGGTTGAAAGCTTTATATTGCGAATCATTATTGCAGAGAAATAGTGAGTTTGAGGTTACTTATTAACTGTGACTATCTAAGGTTTGCAATTTTAACCTTTGTTTTAGCTCGAGTCACAAATTCTATTTTTTTTTCTAGTGAACTCATGAGATGGCACAAGTCTAAGGATTTTAATAAAGTAAAGTGATGGAGAGTTTCACACCACTTGTTGTGCCATCTCTCAACATCAAAAATTTGAAATAAATTTATAATGAGTTTCACTTTGAGTTAAAGTTCCAGCCCCGGCCGATCTTTCGAAACTTAATGTATGTTCCGCTATTGTGAGGTTCCACATTAATGCCCCACAAAACCAAAGTGGTTTATGTGGGTGGGTGCTTTAGTTATTTTAAATAAAAAGTAGGGGGGTGGCTACAATATTAGAGATGGTTTCCATTGTGGTCCCCAACCCCCTCGTGTTAACTCACGACAGACCTGGGAGGCCCCACAATAGATTTGAGCCATATATCCTCCCACCCTTGTGATTGTGGCATTCAAAGGGGATTTTCTATTAAGCGAGGGGTCCACATTAGTACCACCTCCACCACTCAAGGTCATATGAGGTGATCACATGATGATAAATCGGTAAGTGCATCCAACTTGGTGACATTCAGTAGTTTGAAGAGGAAAGTGGTGAAGTGAAGGTATGGATCCCTGGATGGGAAAATCAATATGATAGTGGGACCCATATCTGAGTATACTAACAATAATCTGAGAGTGTGAAAACTCATTTGAGTTGAAAAGTGGACATATAAGTAGATTATAAATTTGAGCGAGGGGTTGTATCACCCACATCTTAGATCATCTAGAGTCAAGTGTAGCTAGTGTATATTTTGGGTGGGACCCACACTTCTAGTCTCCATAACATATATTTGGGTGTAGAAAATCATATTGCGTCAAGAACCATTTAGACCCCAAATTAATGGATCAAGGTAAGTGTCACATTTATTTTTTATCAAGCACCAAGTCACATGGAGCAAAATGGTAACACACTCCTCCCACATTTATCCAATATAACCAGTCCAATGGGGTAAACATGTGACAAAAAGTTACTATGATATGATTAAACTCCCCAAGTATAGTTAAGGAAGCAAAATTGACTAAAAAAACCAAACTGAACTTCCTCAAGAGCTAAAAAACTATTAATTTCCAAAAAACCCCTCCAGGTGTCCAACCCTTGAGATAACTTGATGTTTTACTAAAGTAGGCCCTGAGTTGCTCCCATGACAAGCCTTTCATGTGAATGATACCCTCCATTTCTACCACATCAAGGCCTCCATGTGACTGTGGCCTTTTTTAGGTTGTTTTGTGCCAAAGACCCTATATTATGATCCACTTTTTCAGGGCTAGGACTCAGGCCTATGCCCATAACTTCGTGAAACTTCTAGAAATGAAAAGTAACAAGATAAGAAGGCCTCTAATGCAAAACATGAACAAAGACTTGACCTGACCTGACAAGGCCTAGCCATGAATGACATTCTATCAAACACATCATGAACATGTAACCTATAGGCCATATAAACACATATGAACATATGGACTTCGTACTTATCTGGAATTTGTCAAGAAGGTCTTATTCCCTCTCATGATAGTTGCAATATCATCTATTAGGTCATACATTCATGTTAATTAATTTACTAATCAAAACATGATGAGAGCCATGACTGAAGTGTGTCATATAACATTATTATAACCAACATAAAACCAATAGATCAACAATGATAGAACAACCATTATAATCACATAAAAAAAACATTTACACATAATACACAGGAGAAAAAGATCTCTTATTAACATATGCAAAATCCAACCAATCTAGGGACTTCCACATACCACCCAACCATAAATGGGAATTAACCAAATCTTTCTTTTAGCTAATCACCCTCGTGCCATATTCCAAGCATGAATGTGGGAATCAAAAAGAAACCAATCCAGTCTTCCTCAAGTTTTACTGTATATCCCTCCAAGGGATTCCTTGGCCCAAACAATAATCATACACAATAGGCTTTACCACAATCCCTTCATATATTGGTCAAAGGAGCACTAGGCCCTAAACATGCATGGATGCCTCTGGATCTCTCCACTTAAACCATGAGTAATTTGTCTATCTCCACTTCTAGGATTTGTCATGTATCCCGCCATTATCGATCAAGGGATTCCTAGGCCAAATGAGGCTCCGCTCTCTAGGATTTACCATGTATCCTACCATTAATGGTCAAGGGATTCCTAGGCCCAATGAGAGTATTCACAACCTAGATTTACCATGTATCCCACCATTACTGGTCGAGGGATTGCTAGGCCTTGTGATTTTTCCTGAGACCACTCCACTCAACTTCAAAACCATCCAACAATATAGCCAAATAAGAGAAAACCCATGGCAACATGGTTATCTGAAAATGGTAAGGCAAGGTTGAAAACCAGTGTCACACCTAGGAAAACCCATGCCAATGATAACAAGAGAACTAAATACACACATGCATGTACCATGCCTACCAAAACTAGAAAGGAAATCATACATGCAAATCGATACTTGTAACTAATCCCATTGTAACCGCTTGATCCCACTCTTCCTTCCTTGATCTTTGCTTTCCTTTGCTTTCTTGTCCTTCCTTTGCCTTTCTTCCTCCAATGCTATAATGATCCAAGAATACTCTAATTATATGAGAGTAAGAGAGAGATAGTAGAAAGAGAGAGCTCCAAAACTGAACTGAAAGAAGTTGTGAACTGATCCTTAGATGCCTTTTTATCAATGAGGCCTCTATTTTCTTCAATTTCCATTATTTTTCCTTCATTTTCCTCCTCTCATGCAACCTATGACCTTTCACCTTCCTTTTCTCCTAATTTCCTTTATTTTCATAAATAAAATGCCAATTAATGCCTCTTTGCCTTCTAAAGCCTTTTCCATTGCCTTTTTCAATTTCCCCTTAGCCATATTAAACCAACTGAACACCCAGTAGGATGTTTTTCCCAACTTCAACTTGGAATAAGTGTCCCATGACCTTGGTCTTATTTTGCCTTTATTAACCTTATTACATGGATTTTTAACTTGGGGTTGTTAGAACCCCTCCCCCTTATGGGAACACCATCCTCGATTTTCAATGACACCTACAACCAGCAAGACCACTGTAAAGAAAAACATATTGCCCATGGAGCTTTATAACTTAACTTGATGCAATATTTACAATGAACATCCTGCTATAAGAAAACAAACATGACAAACATAACAACATGACACCCATGCCACTTATTGGATCTTTATAATGAAACTCATGGAAATATTTACATCCATATACATATATAAATGTACCAAAAAACCATGCCAAAGCATATAGATAAATACATCTTCTCAACCAAGGAATAGAGAAGGATACATAGCCCACATCTCATCAGCCATTTCCCATGTAGCTTCATCGTGCCAAAAGTGCTCTGCCTACACTTTTACTTGATGGATTGTTCTATTTGAGAGCATGAGCATATTTCTATAGAAAGCACAATAAGGTTTCGACCAGAATTATCCTTCTCACTCAACCTACAATGCAAACCAATCAATAACATGATCAAAATCCTTTACATATATTTTAAGTAATGAAACAGGGAAAACATCACGAACTTTCACTTTCAGAGGTAGTGTTAGTCTTTAGGTCATTGGTCCAATCATCTCAAGAATCTCAAAAATACCACAATACCGAGGTGCTAACTTTGCACATGATCTGATCTTCAACGATCTCTTCTTGGGCTTGATGTGCAAATACACATGTTCCCCAACTTGAAACTCCTTAAACAACATGCGTTGATCTGGATAATGTTTTATCCTTTCCCTTGTTGCCTTTAGATTCTTCTTGATAACCTGCATTTCCTATTTCATTTTTTCTAGCATGTTCGGTCCTATCAACACCTTGTTCACTAGATCACTGCAACTGATGGGAGTATTACAACTAAGCCAACAAAGCACCTCAAATGGACTCATCCTTAGTGACTCTTGATACCAATTGTTGTAAGAAAACTAAACCAATTAAGGGTACTTCTCCCATCTCCATTGTTGATGCATCACATACATCCTTAACTTGTCCTCCAAGATCTTGTTGACCCTCTCTATCTATCCATTAGTATACAAATGATATGTTTTGCTGAAGGCCAACGTTGTACCCAAACCTATAAAAAACTCTTTCCAAAACTTGGAAGTGAACTCAGAATCCTTGTTTGACATAATCTTCTTTGAAACATCATGAAATCTCACTATATCTATAATTACGACCCGTGCTACATCACTAGCTGAATAAGTATACTTCACTGGAATGAAGTGTGCTACCTTTGTCAATCTGTTCACCACAACCATGATAGAATCATGTTGTCTATATATCCTCGGAAAACTTATAATGAAATCCATGGAAACGACTTCCCATTTCCACTTTGGAATCAAAATCAGCTGTAGTACACAACCTAGATTCTTACACTCTACTTTTACCTATTGACAATCCAAGAACCTAACCACAAAATATGCTACTTCTTTCTTCCAATTCGGCCAATAAAAAACATTCTTCACCATTGTCAATGTATTTTGATATCTTTTTGAATATGGTTTAACATGAAATTCCCTCAAGATAAGCTTCTTGAGCTCACTGTTGTCTGGCACATAGATCATGTCCCTAAATTTGACCAAACCATCTTCTATAAGATGATAGTCCACATCTCGATCACTTGTACCCTCCAGTAACTTGTGCATAATCTCCCTATACTTATCATCCTCTTGTCCTCCCTATAAGATACAATCATCATTAGGGGAATTTTGAGGTCTAAAACTGGCCTCCTAAGGAAATTATAAAATAATAGTGGAAATAATAAAATACGATTAGATTACATCATCAAATTTTAGAGGGAAAAAGAAAAAAACTATTTTTTCAACTTGTATTTTCAACTTCTCTCCCTATGGGTTTACTCACATCTCGATCGAAATCACCGGTTGGATGAAAAATATGATTCCTCATCCAAGGAGTACCCATGTTGCATACTTTTGATTGACCCTGCTACACGAAAATGAGAAATACATGAAAAACATGATTGTAATCATGTTTTTCATGTATTTCTCATTTCTTGTGTAGCAAGGCCATCGAAAGTATGCAACATGTGTACTCCTTGGATAAGAAGTTAAAATTTTCATCCAAACAGTATTCCCACTCGAAATTTGAGTAAAACCTTAGGGAGATAAGTTCAAAATACGAGTTGAAAACGTAGTTTTATTATTTTATTATTTTTTAATCTTTTAGTTTTTTACTCCAAAAATGGTGAATCATCCACCATGGTTTACATCATCATCTTGAATCTTATTGGGTTTTATAAATTTTATTTTGGTTGTACATTTTTATTAGGAGGCCCATTTTAGACCTCAAAATTCCCCTAATGGTAGAAATGTCCCATAGGAGCTCATAAATGCTACATGATTCACTTGCACTCTTTTGCTAAGAGCATCTGTAACCCTATTTTCTTTTCCCTTAATGTACCTGATATCAAAGTCAAAATAAATGACTGTGGCCAACCATCTAGCTTTCTTGACATTCATATTTGGTTGGTCAAATAAGTATCTCAAACCACTATGATCAATCATCAGTACAAAACTCCTGCAAAGGATGATCGCTACCAACTGAAGGTCATGTGTAACATAATTATGCTTATGTTCATTAAGTTTCCTTGATTTGTAACATACCACCTATCCCTACTAGATAAGGACTCCACCAAGTCCTCTTTTGCAAGCATCGGTGCACACCACAAACTTTTGATCCGGATTTGCAATCTTAAGAACTGGAGCGTTTATCAACAACTGCTTCAATTTTTCAAAAATTGTTGCACATTCCTTTGCAATGATTTAATGGGATATGAATTGCGTGAGAAGTTCCTTATTAACCTCCTATAGTAACCTTCTAACCCCATGAATGATTTGACGTCATCCACATTTCTAGGAGCTACTATGCCTTCCTTAGAAACGAGATGCCCCAAGTAGTGTACCTCTGTTTGAAAGAAGCTATATTTTCTAGGCTTGGCATACAACTGATACTCTCTTAGAAACCTCAGTATTGTCACTAAATTTTCAAAACACTCTTCCCCATTCTTAAAATATATCAATATACCATCAAGGAACATAATAAAAAACTTGTGCAAATAAGGATGCAACACCCTACTCATCAATAACATAAAAGTAGTTGGATCACTAGTCAAACTAAATGGAACTATGACAAACTCATAATTCCCATGCCTAGTCCTGAAAGAAGTCTCGTATATGTCCTCTTCTTTGATGTGTACCTGATGATATCCTTATCTCAAATCAATCTTCGAGAACATTGTTGCTCCCTTAAATTGATTAAACAAGTCATTAATCCTCAGCAACAAATACCTGTTCTTGATGGTTACCTTGTTCAACTGCCTGTAACCAATGCATAGCCTGAGAGTACCATCCTTCTTCTTCACAAACTATACCGATGCACCCCAAGGTGATACACTTGGCCTAATGTATCCCTTGTCATGCATTTCCTCCAACTATAGCTTCATCTCTACTAACTCTAGTGCGCTCACCTTGTATGGTGCCTTTGAGGCTGGTGATGCCCCTGGAACCAACTCAATGGAAAATTCCACTTCTCCATGAGGTGGCAACTCTGAAATCTCTTTAGGAAATACATCCTAAAATTGCTATAAAATCAGGTACCTACTCAATACATTCACATCCCCAACATCTTTACCTTTGTCACTAGAAATATGCATTACAAATAACACGCACACCCTTTTCTATGACTGCACTTTACCTGCATATCTATCACCATTCTAACTGATGTAGCTTTGTTCTTACCCATCAAGATTCTTTGTTCTCCATTATCATTTAAGCATTCAATGGCCTTGTCATAAAAATCCACCTTGGTCCTACGAAGATACAACCAGTCCATACCCAAAAGCATACTATACCATCCAAATGAAAGCACATTCAAATGCACTAATGTACGCATACCATTCAACTCAAATGCACAAGCTCTTACCCAATGATGAAATCTTTTCAATGTAGTTGTAGACAGCTGTACTAACTAAGATTCTGCTTACACTTATTTATTCAAACCACACTTATCCACCAGGCAAGTATTAACATAACTATAATTAGATCCAAGGTCAATCAAAATAGAAACAACTTGATCACAAAGCTTACTATCCATCTCGATAATAGATGCCTAGTGATTCACCTTACTGATATCCAAGGCTGCATAGATACATGGAATGCTCTACCCAACATCCCCAATTGTTTGCGCCTCCTGTACACTATAAATATGAGCCCTGCCACCCTGATATTGTGGAGAATATATCTTGAGATGCTCCTTGCCACATATCCAACACTATAACTATCTTGTACCATCACCTTTCTTTTGTTTCTCTCCAGGTTGCCACCCATGTCCCCATCCAACTACATTAAACTTCTTGTAAGGAACAACATTCTATTTTCACCTGCATCCTGGGGTATTGCTTGCTTCAGCTGCCATTTTCCTTTACTCTTGTCTTTCCTCTTCCCACCTTACTTAGATTCTATCTTGCACTTTCATTTCTCATAACAATGCTTCAACTTACCGATGAATTTTTCAAGTGACTGAGGCTCATATTCAATCTGATATCTAAATTCTAATGCTAATCCACTGAAAAACCTATGAAATTTGGCTTTCTCATCCTTAAGATATGGTTCATACCTCAATAACTCTAGGAACTTAGTCGTATACTCCTCATCCGTCATCGATTCCATCTTTAGCTCATATAACTCCTTAGCTTTACTATCATAGTACCTCTCTAATAAATATTTCTTCTTGAACAGTATCTTGAATTCATGCCAACTCAAATCTTCTCTCCCGATGTTTCTAACCTGATTCAAATCTTCCCACCATATGTCTACTTTCCCTTTGAGGCTAAAGATAGTTATTCTCATCTTCATATTCTTTGTGCAATCACGTAACTCAAAGAACTTCTTCATCCGAAGTAACCATGCCTCTACATCTTCTGGTTTCATCAAATCCCCATCAAAGGTAGGCAGCTTAGATTTATTGATCTCATCTGGAAAATATCCCCTATCACTCCTCCTGTAAGGATGATAATGATGATGACCATGATACCTATCACCACCAAAACTAGAATAGAACCTATGTCCATCATCTCTCCTATTAGGTGTATCCAAGATCCTACCATCTTTGATTGTGTCATCTCTATCCGACCTGTGCCCACCATGAGACCTACTTCCATATGCCCCATTAGTCCTATCCTCCTTCCCATAGCTGATCCTAAGTGGCCCCTGTCTCTACTACTCTAGCAAACGCTGAAGGATAAATACATTAACCTCTAATTTCTTCTCCTGTGCCTAAATGATTCATTTATTATCTACTTTGCAACTTCTTATTTCTCGCTTCAAACTTCTCGATCTGTTCTCTATGTTAGGGGAGTTCCCACCACCATGATGCTCATCCGATCTATAGGGAGAGTCTCGTGAACTATAGTCTACCATCTTGCTAGTCATCTTTTATATTCTTCCTGCAAGCATACCACGTTAGCTAAACTAAAATATAAACATAATAAACATACCTCAATATATTTCAAGGGAGGATTTCTCGATGCTTTTGAGATATCAGATTATCCATAGTATACATTTTTGAGTTTCAACGTTTCAAGTCAATACCATGACTCATCATCATGAAAAAACCTGCAACAAAGAGAAGAGAATGAAGGAGATAAATAGGGGAGAATAAGAAAGAAAGGGACGACCAACAGACCTAAAAATGAAAAAGCAAGAATTAAGTTATTTATTATGGCTTGAATATTTATCTCTATATTCATTCATTATATTTGTAGAAATAATTAATATTAATATTATTAAAATTTAAGATAATTTTGAATTTATTTAGTTATATTTAAATTAAATTTATAAAGTTTGACTAACAATTAGAAAAAACCAGAAATTAATAATTATAACAACGGGTTAACTTTTTATAATAAAGTTATTGATAATAAAAAGAAAGATAATATATATATATTAGTATTAATTAAAATAGTTAATAGTAATAATTCATATTTACTACTATTAATAATATAATTAGAGATACTAATAATAAAGTCATTATTATGAATTTTTGGTATCATAATAATTATAATTAATAAAATGATAAGGGTAGAAATATTAAAGGATGCCAAAGGAATAAAAAGGAGAAGAAGGGGATAAAATGAAAGGCATGGCTAGAAGGAGGGGGATTCTAAATATGAATTTATTTAGGAAAGGTTAAAGGGAAGAAAAGGGAGGTAAGATCAAGACAATGCATAAGGAAAGGAGAGAGGGCAAGATAGTAGCGGAAGGGAAGTTATTGGGGAGAGGAAGGTGATAGAGTATTTTTATGAGAGAGTAAGGGCATCCAATTTCTACTTATTTCCAAACCCACATCCCTATTGATATTGTGAGGATGTTTTATAGTTTCTAGGGCTTCCCAGATTTTCCTCTTATAATTATGTTTTTCATTGGCAATAACCTTAGTGTCTTCAAGACAAATATGGTGACAAATGTTTTCTAAATGCTCTCCCAAGGTTGAGGAACGCGATATGCCATTTTTGATGTTTGCGCCATGTTCTTTTAGTCTAATTTTGAATGACCTTCTAGTCTCACCAATATAACACCTTCCATGTGAACATGTGACCATATAGACATCTTTCTATTGAAGGTGATTAGGTCTATCCTTGACTAATCTCATTCTTTATCTAATAGTTACCAGGGTTTCGAAAGAGGTTTCAATATCCTTCTTTTTAAGGACCCTAGACAGTTTGTATGTGACTCCTTGAATGTACGGAAGATATGCCCTCCTGCTAGCCACTTGGGTACTTATTAAAGGTTGCCTTTATTTCTAGATCTAGCTTTACTGATGGTCTTGGTCATGTCCAACTTTTTATATCTGATGTGTTCAAAGACTTTGTCTAAATATTTTATTTCTTCTTCTGTGTGAGAGGTGTCTGATATTTTGAAAGCCCTTGTGAAAACAATCCTGAAAACCCCTATCTTTTATGCTGGGTGATGATGAGAGTCGACATGTAGATAGTTATTAGTGTGTGCTCTCTTTTTGAATACCTTATGTACTAGTGATCCATATTCATTTCTTATGAGGATAATGTCAAGGAATGGTATCATGTTGTTTTCTTCAACTTCCATTTTGAATTTGATGTCGTTAGATCTGTTGTTGAGGTGATGAAGAAAGTTTCTTAACTCCTTGTCCCCATGAGGCTAATTGACACTAGTGTCATTGAAACTAATCTAGAATTTCGGTTTCAAGGGGAAAGTTTCAAGAGCCTTCTTTTCAATTTTTTCCAAAAAGATGTTGGCTACTATGGGGGATAGAGGGGACCCCATAGCTACCCCATTTGTTTTTTCAAAGAATTCACCTTGGAAGGTGAAGAAGGTGGAGCGAAGACAAATTTTAGCAAGTTTTGAGGTTTGGGGGTGCGTGACCTCTTTAATGACCTTCAAAATGTATTCTAAATGGATTTCTAAAGGGATTTTAGTGAATAGTCGGACAACATCAATGCTTACAATTTTATCACGAGGATCTAGATTTTCGTTTCTAATGAAATCAACATAATGGTCGGAGTATTTTATAAATCTACTAGTATTCCCCATAAGAGGGGCCAAGATGCTAGCAAAATATATTTCCAATTCATATGTGGGTTCCCTAATAGTATTCACAATAGGTTGGAGGGGGGTGCCTCCTTTGTGGATTTCTGGGGCTCCATAAATTTGAGGGGAGATTTCACTATCTAGCAACAAGCGCGTCTTCATGTTTCCCTCTAGGTTATAGTATTTGATGTATTTTTTGACAATTCTGGTAATTTTGGAAATGGGGTTATCTTTAAGCTACTTATATCTGCCACTATTATAAAGGTGGTATTTGATTTTGGTGATATATTGATTTTTATCCATAAATAATGTTGCCCCTCCTTTATCCACTCTTACGATGACAATGTGTTTATTATTTCTTAGAATTTTTAGGGCCATTGGCCGCTCATGGTTTAAATTACCCTTCGGAGGTCTAGGTTTCCTTAAAATGTCAACACAATCCTATCTAACTAGCTCTTTACCCTCTTCCACAAAACATTGAATTCCATCTTCAAGATTGCAAATGATTTCTTCATAAGGAATACGTTTGGGGGAAATGGAAAAATGTATCCCTTTATTAAGGACTTCCACCTCCTCTTCTTAAATTATATGAAAAAATATTCACAACTCTTTTGTTACTACCATGGCTAGGATAAGGGATAATCAAATGGCTTGAAGGAGGGTCTTCTTGTTTATCATTAACAAGAGTGTGAGTGATAATTGAATGACTTAAAAGAGGGCCTTTTTTATTATCATTAATGAGATTGTGATGGATAATAAAATGACTTAAAAGAGGGTCTTTATGACTATCATTAACAAGAGAGTGAGGGGAGAAAAAAGTATCAGAATAATTATTATCCATGCTTATGAAATTCATGTTATTGTTAATTATAGAATTTTGTTTATTGTTTATTTCTCGTCTGCAAGATCAACTAGATTAGAAAAATACATGTATAAACATAATCGTAGTATCATATAAATATAATCTCAATCATCATCCAGTTACCATGCATGACCATACCATACATAAATGCATACATCCACATAGACAATAGTCATACACAAATAATTCATATTCGACAAACATGTATTCATGAAAACACATCCCAACAACAACACCTTCAAAGTCTTTATGAGAAAAAAACTACAACAAGAACCACAAACATGGATACAAAACAAGAACATAGACCAAAAACATAAATGGCACATATGCAACTGACATGTATACCATAGTATACATTTTTGAGTTTCAACATTTTGAGTCAATACCATGACTCATCATCACAAAAAAACCTACAAAAAAGCAAAGAGAATGGAGGAGATAAATAGGGGAGAAGAAGAGAGAAAGGGCCGACCAACAGACCTAAAAATGAAAAAGCAAGAAATAAATTAATTACTATGGCTTGAATCTTTATTTCTATATTCATTCATTATATTTGTAGAAATAATTAATATTAATATTATAAATATTAGATAATTTTGAAATTTTTAGTTATATTTAAATTAATTTAAGTTTAATTTTATAAAATTTGTACTAACAATTAGAAAAATGGAAAATAATATTACAAAGGGTAACTTTTAGTAGGAATAATTATTGATAACATAAGAATAATAATAATATTATATTATTGGTTTTAATTGAAATGTTAATAGTAATAATTATTTTACTACTATTAATAAGATAATTAGAGATACTAATAATAAAGTCATTATTATTAATTTGTGGTATCATAATAATTATAATTAATAAAATGATAAGGGTAGAAATAGTAAAGGATGCCAAAGGAATCAAAAGAAGAAGAAGGGAATAAAATGAAAGGCATGGCTAGAAGGAGGGGGATTCTAAATATGAATGTATTTAGGAAATGTTAAAGGAAAAGAAGGGAGGTAAGATCAAGACAATGCATAAGGAAAGGAGAGAGGGCAAGAGAGGGGGCGAAAGGGAAGTTACTGGGGTGAGGAGGGTGACAACGCATGTTTATGAGAGAGTAAGGGCATCCATTTTCGTCTTATTTCGAAACCCACATTCGTATTGATATTGTCAGGAAGTTTTATAATTTCTAGGGCTTCCCATATTTTCCTCTTATAATTATGTTTTTCATTGGGGATAACCTTAGTGTCTTGAAGACAAATATTGTGACAAGTTTTTTCTAAATGTTCTGCCAGGGTTGAGGAACGAGCTCTGCCATTTTTTTATGTCTGCACCATGTTCTTTTAGTATTGTTTTTAATGACCTTCTAGTATCACCAATATAACACTTTCCACATGAAGATGTGACCATACAAACACTTTTCTATTGAAGGTGATCAGGTCTATCCTTGACTAATCTCATTCTTTGTCTAATGGTTAACAGGGTTTCGAAAGAGGTTTCAATATCCTTGTTTTTAATGACCCTAGCTTGTTTGTGTGTGAATCCTTGAATGTATGGAAGATACACCCTCCTTCTAGCCACTTGGGTACTTTTTAAAGTTTGCTTTCCTTTATTTCTAGATCTAGCTTTACAAATGGTCTTGATGATGTCCAATTTTTTATATATGATGGTTTCAAAGGCCTTGTTTAAATATCTTATTTCTTCTTTTGTGCGAGAGGTGTCTGGTATTATGAAATCCCTTGTGAAAAGAGTCTTGAGAACCCATATCTTTTGTGTTGGGTGATGATGAGAGTCAACATGCAGATAGTTACCAATTTGTGCTCTCTTTTTGAATACCCTATGTCCCAATGATCGATCTTCATTTCTTATGAGGAGAATGTCAAGGAATGGTATCATGTTGTTTTGTTCAACCTCCATTTTGAATTTGATATCATTATATCTATTGTTGATGTGGTCAAGAAAGTTATCTACCTCCTTTTCCCCATGAGGCCAATTGACACTAGTGTCATCAACAAACCTAATCTAGAATTTAGGTTTCAAGAGCCTTCTTTTCAATTTTTTCCAAAAAGAGGTTGGCTACTATGGGGGATAGCGGGGACCCTATAGCAACCCTATTTATTGTTTCAGATAATTCACCTTGGAAGGTGAAGGTGGAGCAAAGACATATTTCAACAAGTTTTGAGGTTTGGGGATCTGTGACCTCTTTAACGACCCACACAATGTCCTCTAAATGAACCTTACTGAATAGTTGAACAACATCAAATCTTACAATTTTATCACGAGGATCCAACTTTTATTTTCTAATGAAAACCACATAATGGTTGGAGTCTTTTATAAATGAGCTAGCATTTCCCATAAGAGGGCCCAAGATGTTAGAAACATATTTTTCCAATTCGTATGCGGGTGCCCTATTAATATTCACACTAAGTCGGAGGGGGATGCCTGCTTTGTGGATTTTTGAGGCTCCATAAATTTGAGGGTTGATTTCACTATCTAGAGACAAGCACATATTCATGTTTTCCTCTAGGTTAGTCTTTGATGGCTTTTTTCATAGAAAATTTTAGGGGCGAATGTTCACCCTTTGGCGAAATTAAGGGGTTTTAAATTTTTAGTGAGCGAATATTTTGTATCATAGTACTTTTTTACAAATCACCTCAATAGCCCACCTTATTTTAAGGGCGAGGGTAAAAAAGGTAAATTTAGCCCTTGAAATTATGAGTTACAACCTTCCATTCGTCCATTTTCAAGAATAGGTTTTATTTAAGTGAATCGTATGGGCCAAATACCATATTTATAAAAGAGGTACGGTAAATTAATAAAAATATAAATAAATGAGAAGTATGGTAAATAAATAAAACATTTTTTATATTTACTCCATAAGTCACCTTATATACATGCAAGGGTGTAAACAAATAAAATATAAGTAAAGTGGAGGTATGGTAAATAAATAAACACGTCTTTTTATACTTACTCAAAAGGTATGGTAAATAAATAAAAATATAAATAAACTAGACGTATGGTAAATAAATAAAACCTCTTTTTATATTTAGTCCATAACCCTCGTTCTGTTTATGAAGGCTCGAGAAAGAGGTTTTATTTAAGTGAATCCCATGGGCCAAATACCATATTTGTAAAACAGGTATGTAAATTAATAAAAATATAAATAAATAAGAAGTATGGTAAATAAATAAAACATTTTTTATATTTACTCCATAAGTCACCTTCTATACATGCAAGGGTGTAAACAAATAAAAATATAAGTGGAGGTATGGTAAATAAATAAAATGTTTTTTTATACTTACTCAAAAGGTATGGTAAATAAATAAAAATATAAATAAACTAGACTTATGGTAAATAAATAAAACCTCTTTTTATATTTAGTCTATAACTCTCGTTCTATTTATGAAGGCTCAAGAAAGAGGTTTTATTTAAGTGAATCCTATGGGCCAAATACCATATTTGTAAAAGAGGTATGGTAAATTCATAAAAATATAAATAAATGAGAGGTATGGTAAACAAATAAAACATTTTTTTATATTTACTCCATAAGTCACCTTATATTTACGAACACTTAAAAAATGCGTTATATTTAAGTGAAACCTACGGGCAAAATACTATGGGCCAAATAACATGGGCTAGATTATTATTAATACCATGCAAAAAAACATTATTAACCCTAATATTAGTATTAATAAAATTAAAAATGGCACATGGTATTGACCCATGGTATTCACCAAAATGGCACATGGTATTGACCCAGTATTGACCCATGGTATTCACCTGGAATGTAGCCTATTTAAATGGGGGAATTAAACCAGCATAGATCCATCTTTACTCTAGATCTACTAACCCCCGAGAGGTATCAAATATCGTGATATGCAAACTAGCATAGAGTGAAAAAATATTTGATCCGATCAAGAGTAAAAATGGATGTTGTAATTTAATGTACGTTAAACATTTTAGCTTGGTTAAAATAAAAATAAAATAAAAGTCAACTATTAATTTTATTAATTTTTATAAATTACTAATAGTAATTTTTAAGCTCGTATGATAACCCATGGTATTGGCCCATGGTATTCATGTGAGCATAGACTATTTAAAGGGGAAATTATATCTTAGATCCATCTTAATTCTGGGTCTGCCAAGTGCTCAGAGGGATAAATAGATCTCATCCCCCCTAAGAGTGGTAGATGTGGAGTTAAGATGGATATAGGTTGGTTTTGATGATAATGAAGATATTAAATAGACATAGGAAATTATATTGTAAAAACATCTTAAGGTGAATGGTTAAAGCATAGACATTGGATGAGTATATTTGTATACTTCTATTTTAAACTGAAACAAATCCAGGGCTAAAAGGAATGGATTGATTGCACTAGTCATCCTTCTATAACTTGCCAACATATGCTGAAGTAAACAGATTGTAATTTGGGTAATTTTTCTAATTGCAAACGGGAACATACTTGTGTATTGGCAGGGTGGTTACGAGGTCCCTAGAAGTGGAGTAAATAGATTATAATTTGGGTAATTTTTCTAATTGCAAACAGGAACATAGAAGTGATGAATTTGAATTTTTCTTGGTTTTTTATAAAGTATTAGGTTTTTTCTCATGCTTTCTGTGAATGGCACGGGTGAATTTTATCTTACACCCACTAGATTATCGATATGTAATTTCGGTAATTTTGATTTCAAAAGATATTTTAAAGAAATGCAATGATTTCATTTATGTATTCAATAAACACAAGATTTTATAATTGAGTAAAATATTCGCCATGCCTGGTGAGAGATTCGCTAAAATATTATATATACATATCATATTATTGATAAAATCGCCTTCCATTTTTCCTATATACCATGGAGATTCGCCTATTTATTATACATGTAAATTTAGGGGGGGTTCTTAAAATTTTCCTTGTTCTTGTTGTGGAACACACTTGGAGCCACTGATATGATAATCACCCTATGAGTGACCTCAATTGAAGGTTTATTAAATAAAAGGTATTACAGACTCATGTGATGGTGTGTGTATTATGTGTTATTTAAGCAACGGATCGATCAGATTGCCAATACACAAAAAATTAAATGGAAAGATAGCAGAGAAATACAGTAAGCACCACAAAGACACAAGCAATTTTTTAGTAAGGAGTTCACCCTATTCTCCAGGGCTACATCTCCGGTCCAGCTTCAGTGGTAGCCTTGTTTTTATTGTGCCTTTGGCAGAGAGTTTACAATACAAGGACTCAATGTGAGTTCTCCTAAAATAGATTTTTCTTGGCAGGGTGGTTCTTGGATTCCCCAAGCCACTCGGAGTTCACAGACTCTTTTCTTCCTACCAGTTCTGTGACCCTTGGTCTACAGTGGAAAGAGCCAACTGTGATGTTCAATCCAGACAGATTCCTCTATGGGAAGGCTTGAATTTTCAAGCTCTCTGGTGCTCGATGCTTCTTGTGGTTAGCTCGGCCCTCTGTCTCCTCTGCTTGGCTTTACAGCTATTTGTGTTCAGTCCTCCTCTCGGGGTTCACTGTTCACTGTCTCTCTCG
This sequence comes from Pinus taeda, assembly GCA_000404065.3. Taxonomy (NCBI): domain Eukaryota; kingdom Viridiplantae; phylum Streptophyta; class Pinopsida; order Pinales; family Pinaceae; genus Pinus; species Pinus taeda. The sequence continues at coordinate 69,580 of APFE030953987.1, read as the reverse complement.
GTCGCTTGGATTCCTCTCGAACTCTTCTTATTCTCCTCTCGTTTTGATTGTCTTTGTTCATGGTTTTAACCATCGGATCCTTGTACCTGTTCGGTTCTCCTTCCGCCTACGTCAACTCGCCTTCTGCAGCTGCACTTGGAGTTCCCTGTTTGGTGTCAGCTGAATGCTTAGGAAGTGGCCGCGTGTCTCCATCTAAATGGTGCCAGCATGCTTCCTCGGTTCATTTCTTCAGTTATATCGTGGATACGTTATTTCTCCACCGTGGCGGATTTCAAATCCATTTAGAACGTGGATTAATCCCTATCGATTCCGCTTCTTTTCATCGAGCGCAATCTTAGTTGTCTGATCTGGGCTCCTCCAGATCCAATGTCATCCGCACGTCGAGCGTGGTTAACTTGCTCGACCGATAACATGCGATCACGGCGGTTTTTCTCTCACCTCCGCTGCCACACATCGATTGCTGATTGTGATTGCTCCGCTTTTCCCAAAACCTCTAACCATTCAAGGGTGTCCCGATCAAACTGCCGGTTTCCAGGCCGTGGGTCCCACTATCATACATTGGTGCTTTTTCTGTTTTCTTCCCGCAGTTCTTTGGCTCCCAATGTGACTGTGTGCTTAAGTCTCCCCCATTTTGGCCCTTTTTTCCCGATTCGGGGCTCCCAAGGGCTGTTTTGGCCTCCTGCACAGTCTCCATGGGCCTCGGTTAGCATGCTTTGACCGAGGTGCTCGTTGTTCCACGCTGGCTGCCATGGCCACTGGTTCAAGGAATTTGTGATGCTGTTTTGGATTTTATTAGAGATCTGTTCAACTTGATACAGTCAGAGTTCTTGAAAGTATTTTTGTGGATTCGACTTGGATCACGGCCTCCCTACTGAAGAGCTTTTTGACCACCAAAAGTTGGTTTTCTTCAATCATCGACTAGCTGAGGAAACTGTTATCTCACTTGTCCCATCTCAATCCATTTCGCACTGCTCGGCTTTGAACCTTTAAGCCCAATCCTGAGGTACTCTACCTATCCACTGCGCGTTGTCCTTACCTTCCTGTCCAGCACTGTGTCTTCCTGTAACTCGTTAAGGTATTCAGGTATCAGGTCATCAACAGAAGGTAATTAACGCTGCTCTTCAGGGTCCTCAATCATTGAAGGTTCAGACAACCTCAAGTAGTGTGCATTCACGACTGAGTAGATGTGCATGTAAGCTGGTAGATCGAGGCGAAAAGTATTTTCACCAACCTTATCAAGTATCCCGAAGGGTCCATACTTGATAGGCTTTAGTTTCTTACCTTCACCTTGCATTCTGTCCCCGCTGATATACAGCCATTCTTGGTCTCCAACTTGAAAACTATGCTCCATCTGATGCTTATCATGCCTAGCCTTGTACTTGGCCTAGCTCTTTTCCAACTATTCCTGTACTACCTGGTGAATCTCCTGGATCTGTTCAATGAACCTAGTTGCCTTGTCCACATCATTGCGTCCATCAACCATCATATCTTTACCAAAGACAAAATCCAAAGGAGACCTTGGTATGAAACCAAAACAGGTCTCAAAAGGGGATCTCTGTGTAGAAGAGTGTTTGGCTCTATTGTAAGCATGCTGCACATAGCACAAGTGCTCATCCCAAAGCTTAGGATGTTTGCTGCAATACCCTCTCAGTAGCTGGATCACTGTCCTATTAACTACTTCTGTCTGGCCATCTGTTTGCGGATGAAAAGCTGTGCTTTTCTTCAATCTGGTGTCCATCAGTTCCCACAAACTAGACCAAAACTTCCCCACAAATCGGGTGTCTCGGTCAGATATAATAGAAGTGGGTAATCCAAAATGAACCCATACATGTTCAAAGAATAATTTTGCAGTTTTTTCAGCTATAATCTGTTTACTACAGGGTATCAAAATACACATTTTGTTGAACCTATCCACAACAACATATAGATAATCATGACCTTTCCTAGATTTAGGCAGTCCTCCAACAAAATCCATGGAAATG
>APFE030953987.1:41425-67538 GCA_000404065.3 Pinus taeda | reverse complement strand
ATAGATAATCATGACCTTTCCTAGATTTAGGCAGTCCTCCAACAAAATCCATGGAAATGCTTTCCCAAGGGTGAGAAGGAACTGGCAATGGAGTGCACAAGCCTAGTTTTCTATTGCTGGGCTTACTTTTAGCAGACATAGCACACCCCTTTACATATCTAGAAACTGTCTCATTCATTTTTGGCCAATAGCAAAATCTTTGCAGCTGTGAAACTGTTTTACTTGCCCCAAAGTGACCTGATATCAGAGAAGTGTGTGCTTCCCTAATTATCTTTGCTCTCTCAGTTTGTGGAATGCAGAGTTTCCCACAATGATATAAGAGTCAATGCTTCACATGATAGTCCAATTATTCTACTCTTTTGCCTTGACTCAAAGTTGCATATACATCTTTAAAGTCCATGTCCTGAGCATATTGTTCTATGTAGCTTTCATGCAGCACATAATTATGCTTAAGTATGGTAGATGCATTTATAATGGGTCTAGATATAACATGTCTGCAACCTTATTATGTATGCCCTTTTTATATCTGATGACTAAATGAAACTGTTGTAGAAACCCCATCCATCTGTAATGTCTTGATTGCTGCAACTTACTTTGGGAGTGTAGGTATTGAAGTGGCTGATGATCAGTATGTATTACTGTTTCTTTGCCCATTAAGTAATGTTTCAATTTTTTACACTCTGAACTAATGCATACAATTCCTTATCATATGTAGGATAGTTAACTACTGCAGGATTAAAAGTCTCAGAATGATAACATATGGGTTTATCGTGCTGTGTCAACACTATCCCATGGCATAGTCACTGGCATTAGTTTGGATCTCAAATGGTCTTTGTAGATCTGGCAGTGCTAGTACCGGTGCTGTACTAATCTTTTCTTTCAAGGTGTCGAAGGCTTTCTGCTGTTTGCCTCCCCACTAAAACACCTTGTTCAATCCTGTCAAGGCATGTAAGGGAGCTGCAATTGAGGAAAAATTTGAAGTGAACTTCCTCCAATATTGTGCTGCTCCTAAGAAGCTTCTCACTTCTGTAGTAGACTTGGGTTTAGGCCAGGTTACAATGACTACCACTTTAGAGGGATCTATTTTCAATTCACCTCCCCCTACTATGTGACCCAAATAATTTAGAGAGGTTTTGCCAAATTCACGTTTGGAGAGTTTAACATAATTTTTTTCTCTTTTAAAAACATCTAATGTCTGCTTAACATGCCTTAAATGTTCTTCCCACGTTTTACTAAAAATCAAAATGCCATCCAGATACACAATAACAAAATCATTAAGAAAAGGTCTGAGTATGTCATTCATTAATCTCATGAAAGTAGCAGGGGCATTAGTTAGGCCAAAAGGCATAACCAACCATTCATACAATCCCTTCTTTGTTTTGAAAGCAATCTTCCATGCATCTTGCTCTGCAACTCTGACCTGATGGTATCCACTATGCAAATCCAGCTTGGTGAAATAAACAGCTTCCTTCAGTTGATCCAAAAGATCATCTATGCGAGGAAGGGGATAACAATTTTTTATTGTTATCTTAGTCAGTGCTCGGTAGTCAATGCACATTCTCCACGAGCCATCTTTCTTTCTCACCAAAACAATTGGTGACCCACATGGTGATGTGCTAGGAATAAGACATCATATTGTGAAACAATCTTTTCTATATCAGCTTGCTGATCAACATTACATCCCTCAAATACATTGGTTTTATCAGGTTTCTTTTCCTTTACAACCATCAGTAGTAACTGTTTGCATGAATTTATCATTCTTTTCATCTGTACCGAGTTTATGAGAGTATAATTATTCTTGAGCTTATGAGCTCTTACAAAGTATTCAATTCCACCTTTAACAAGTAGATACTTGTTCTCAGCTCTATAGAAAATAGCCTTTCTATCATACAAGTAAGGACTTCCTAAAACAAATCCACATATATCCAAAGGAATTACATCTAACTTAACCTCATCTACAAGTGCCGACCCAAAAGAAAACTTGAGTTTGCACTGTCTAGTCACTTATAGTTGTGCTTTATCATTCAACCATCCTAATGGGTATGGTTTCTTATGAGGTGTAGTTGCTAATCCAAATTTCTTTACAATTGCTTTAGAAATTAGATTTACTTGTGAGCCACTATCAAACAAAGTATCAATCTTTTAATTTTTGGAAACAACTCGAATATGGAAAAGCTCATGTCTTTTTCTCTTGTGTTCTTCATCAATAACAGATTGAGCAGAATTACTAGTAGATGCTTCAAAATTCTTACCTTTTATACCTGTGGCTGCAATGATTGTTTCATCTCCTGAGTCTGACCCCAAATCTTTCTAAATAGTTGCAGTAGTATTCTTCTTCTTGCCCTCGAACTTCTCAGGTCTCAGCGCTGGATGCAGAATCCAACAGTGCTCATCATCATGCCCATTCTTTTTACAGTGAGTGCATGAAGCTTTGCTTTTCTGTGTAGTGTTAGCCTTCCTTGCTTTCCACTTCTACTTTCTTTTCTCCTTGCTCTTGCTTACAGTGGGTTGGGATGGTCCCCCAACTTCTGGATTTCCATTCTTTCCTCTAGCTTCTAGATGAGTAGCTTGTACAGATACCTCATATATACTAGTAGGATTAAACATGAGGATGGTATGCCTCATGTAGCTGTGTAGATCACCAATGTACTTCAAAAGAGTTTCTGGTGAGTCTAATGAGATACGCAACATCAATTCTCTCTTTCTGAACTCTTGAGTATACCCTTGTACACTTTGCCCTTTCAACTGCCGAAGAGTTTTCCAACTCATCATGGCTTGTTTCATGTAGGCCACTGGATAGAACTACTTTTTGATTGCAGCAACAAATTCACTCCAGACAAAGATGGTCTTACCATGCTTCTTCATATCATCTTGGGTTCTGCCTTCCCACCAAACCAAGGTAGTGCCTCCTAGGCATAAGCTTGCCAGCTGAATCTTACTCTTGTTCGATTCAATGTTCTGTACCATGCAATACACATCAATTTGTCTAATATAATTGTCCAATTTTTCAACATTTAGCTCTCCATCATATATAGGCAAGTCAAATTTAACATCTATTTTAATCAAAGATGCTTTCTTATTATGCACAGGGCTATTAGGAGGCGTAGGAAAGCTTTCTTCTTTCTCTTTTCCTTTTGAGTGGTCATGGGAATGAGACTCATCTTTTTCTTTATCTTGCTTCGAGCCTGATGAATCTTCATCCTTATGGTTTCTAAAGATCCTATACATTTCTTCTACCATGGACTTTATAGCTAGGAAACTTTCTATGAATTGAGGATCTGGCCCTATAGAACCTTCCTCTGACATTGTCTTTCGAGAATAGACTCTCCCGAATTTCAGGGGTTAGTTTCCACCAACTCTCCTTCTCCTAATTTGAGCTTTGATCATAGTGGAGCATTCATAGGCCTAAACCAACAAGCTTGTCTTACCTTAACAGCTACAACTCTGATACCACTTGATCTACATAATCACCCTATGCAGTGACATCAGTTGAAGTTTTATTGAACAAAAGGTATTACAAACTCATGTGCTGGTGTGTGTTCTGTGTTATTTAAGAAATGGATTGATCAGATTGCCAATACATAGACATTTTAAATGGAAAGACAACAGAGAAATACAGTAAGCAACCATAAAGACACAAGTAATTTTAATAAGGAGTTCACCCTATTCTCCAGGGCTACGTCTTTGGTCCAGCCTTCAGTGGTGGCCTTGTTTTATTGTGTCTTTAAACAAATAATTACAATGTAGGGACTCACTGTGAGTTCTCCTAAAGCAGGTTTTGCCTGGTAGGGTGGTTCTTGGATTCCGCAAGCCACTAGAGTACACAATCTCTTCTTCCCACCAGCTCTGTGACCTTCTGGTCTATAGTGGTAAGAGCCCAATGTGGTGCTCAGTGCGGACAAATCCATCTATGGGGTGGCTTGAATCTCTCAAGCTCGGTGGTGCTCGATGCTTCCGCTACATCAGCTCAGCCCTTTGTCTCATCCTACTTTTCTCTTGCTTTACTGCCTTCTTCTCTGTGTATTCCATCCTCCTCTCAAGATTCTGGTCTTTTCCTTCGTCTCTCGGACCTCACTCTGACTTGACTGTGTATATGTCTCTATTCATGGCTTTTAGCCATTTGTTTCCATGCCTGTTCGGTTCCTCTTCTGCCTCTGTCGATTCACCTTCTGCAGCTGCGCTTGAAGTTCCCTGTTTGGCGTCGGCATGAATGCTCAGGGAGTGGCCACGTGTCCTCATCTTAACAGTGCCATTCTACTCATCGGTTCATTTCTTCAGTTAGGTCGTGGATGCATTCTTCCTCCACTATGGCAGTCAAACAAATTCTAAATCCCTTTAGAACATGGCTTAATTCCCTGTTGATTCTGCTTCCTCCATCGGGCACTCTCAGCCGTCCGATCTGGGTTCCTCCAGATCCAACGTCATACGCACATCCCACATGATTGACTTGCTCGACCGATAGCACGCGATCAACGGTGTTTTTCTCTCACCTCTGCTGCCACGCATCGATCATTGAGTGGGATCGCTCCGCTCTTCTCCAAAACCGTTTACCGTTTGAGGGTGCCCCGATCAATACCACCGATTTCCAGAGTGCAGGTCCCACCTTTTTCTTTTTAGTTCTTTTTGTTTCTCCACCTGTGGTTCTATGGCTCCCAACATGATCGAGTGCTTAAGGCTCCTCCATTTCGGCCCTGTTCACTGAGCTAGGTGCTAATTGCGCATCAAAAATCACCTCCTTTTCCCAATCTGGGGCTCCCAGGGGCTACTTTGACCTCTTGCGTAGTCTCCATGGGCCTCGGTCAACGCGCTTTGACTGAGGTCCTCGTCATTCCATGCTGGCTGGCATTACCACTGGTTCAGGGTGTTTTTGATCGTTGCTTTTGGAATTTTTAGAGATTCGTCCTGACTTGATACTGTCATGGTTCTTTGCCAATCTTTAATGGATCCAATTCAGATCACTTCCATGCCATATTTCTTCAATATCTGCTTGAGGTACTTGCTTTGTGATAGAAAGATACCGTCTTTATTTTTTTGGACTTGTAAACCATGAAAATATGTTAGCTCACCAAGCAGGGACATTTCAAATTCTTTTTGCATCACCAAAGCAAAGTTTTGACTCATGGCTTCTTCATTGCTACCAAAGATGATATCATGAACATACACAACAAGCATTAGCAATTTATCATTATCAATTTTTATATATAGATTTCTATCTGCCGATCCTTTTGAAAAAACCTTGTTGATGGAGGTATTTATCCAGATGATATTACCAAGCCCTTGGAGCCTATTTAAGACCGTAGAGTGCCTTCTTAAGTCTGCATACAAGTTTTGGATTATTTCCAAGGATGAATCCATCTAGTTGCTCAATATACACTTCTTCTTCTAAATCTCCATTTAAAAAGGAAGATTTCACATCCATTTGAAATACTTTGAACTTCTGAAAGCTAGAAAGAGCAAGGAACATTCTTATGGCTTCAAGTCTAGCAATTGGTGCAAAAGTTTCTTCAAAGTCTATGCCTTCTTGTTGAACATACCCTTTACAAACAAGTCTGGCCTTGTTTCTAATAACATCTCCATTTTCATTCAACTTGTTTTTGAATATCCATTTGGTCCCTATGACATTCTTATCATTTGGTCTTGGAACCAACTCCCAAGTGTTATTCTTTTCAATCTGATCAAGTTCTTCATTCATTGCCTTGATCCAGCATTCATCTTTGCATGCTTCACTTACATTTCATGGTTCAGTGGAGGAGAGAAATGCTAGATAGCTTGAAGCTTCTGAAATAGTTTTTCTTGTTTGTACACCTGCCTCTTTCTGCCCCAAAATTTGAGTCTCTAGATGATTCTTCTGGACATACCTGGATGGAGTCTTTTCTTCTACCCTTATCTATTCTTCTGGTGCATCATATTTTTCTTCTTCATCATAAGTCTGATTTGATGTTGAAGGATAGTCGTCATCATCTTCGAAATCTTTGGATTTTACCCGCCTAGGATTTTTTCCTTCTTCATCAACCACTACATCAATACTTTCAACAATTTTTCCAAGTCTTTTATTGTAACACTTATATCCTTTGCTATGGGGAGAGTAACCAAGGAGAATGCCTTCATCTGCTTTAGGTTCAAAATTGCCAAGGTTTTCATCAGTCCTTTTGATGTAACATTTGCTTCCAAAAATTTTGAAGTATTTTACCGTAGGAGTCTTACCATACCAAAGTTCATGAGGAGTCTAAGTGTTGTTCACCCAGACATTTGTCTTGTTAAGAATAGTAATGGCAGCAAATGCAGCTTCACCCCAGAAGGTTGCGGGAGTTCCAGATTCATCAAGCATAGCATGAGCTATTTGTTGAACCATTTTGTTCATCTTTTCCACTACTCCATTTTGCTGAGGAGTCCTTGCAGTAGAGAATTCCCTTCTTATTCCATGTTCTTCACAAAAATCGAAAAATTCATTTGAGTTAAATTCCCCTCCTCGATCAGACCTGAGGCATTTGATTCTGCGATCTGATTCGTTTTCAACCAAGGCTTTGAATGCTTTGAACTTTTCGAAAGCTTTGTCTTTATGCTTCAGAAGTCCTATCCAACACATCTTGGAAAAGTCATAAATGAACAATATGAAGTATTCTTCTCCTGGAGGTGACCTTTTCCTGGATGGACCACATACATCAGTATGGACAAGTTCAAGTGGCCTACTAGCTGATCCTTCCTTCTCAGGGAAATTAGTTCTAGTTTGCTTACCAAACTGACATGATTTTCATATTGTATTGTCTGGAATTCTAATGTTAGGGAGATCATGAACCGCTTGATATTTCCATGCTTTCCTTATCTAAGAGAAGCATAGATGCCCCAATCTTCTGTGCCATAGCCAATGTTCATCATTCTTGCTTAGATAACATTGTTGTTGTCCTCCCTTGAGTATGTATAAGTTATTTTGAGTTCTTATGCCTTTGATCATTGTTTCTCCTGTATCAAGCTCACGAAAAATACATCCATTTGATCGAAATATTACCTCATTTCCTTGATCACACATTTGACTGACACTCAATAGACTATGCTTTAAGCCATCAACATACATAACATTTCTAGCTTTGACCTTTTCTTTCAAAAGAACAAAACCTTTACCTTTTATGAGTGCAGGGGTGTCATTTCCAAATGAGACCTTCCTTTCTTTTTCTAAGGCACTATATGACTGAAGTTTTTCTTTATCACCTCTCATATGTTTCAAGCACCCACTGTTGATGTACCACTGATTTTCCTGCCCTTCCACATATAAGGCTATACCACATTTTTCTGGTTGCGGTTGTTTCTTTCTCCATGTTTTGGGATTCAATGAAGCTTTCTCCTTCTGAGTTGTTTTCCGAAACCTACTCCTGCATTCAGAATCTTCATGACTGAAGTTGTTACAAATAGAACATTCTATTTCATTTTCAAGAGTAGAAAAGTTATTGTAGGTCCTTTTCATGATCCCAATCATACTCCTTTGTTTTTGAGCTTCTCTAGTCATGATGGTCTTGCAGGAAACACATTGAGCAGCTTTGTGTCTAAAGTTATGACAAGAGAAACGTTGGCCATTGAAGAAATTCTTGCGATTATCAAACCTGCCTACCAAATGATTGTAGTTTCCATTGACATCCATTCTTGAGGTAAATTGAGAATGATTTACCTGCGGTTGGTTGTAGCTTTTGTTCATCCTTGAAGTAGATTGCCCCCGATTTACTTGGTGATCTCTATTCATTCTTGAAGTAAATTGTCCCTGATTTACCTAGTGATCTGCATTATGTCTTTGTTGTCGATTGTCAACCTGTTCACTTCTCTTTGTTGCATCAAGATAACTTTTGGAGGTGGATGGCTTCTGTGCTTGAGATTCTTCTTTAGTATATCCAATACTTGTCTTGATTAGAGGAGAACGTTGCACTTTGATAATCTCATCTAAAGTTTTAGATCCTTTAGCAAATCTAAGATTAAGAGCTTTTGTTTTCTCAATATCTTTTCTAAATCCTACAATTTCACACTCTAACTTTTCATTGTGTTTTTCCCTTTCAGCAAGTTGGAATGTCAGAGTATCTATAATCATATTCTTTTCTTCTAAACAAATTTTAAGTTTAGAAATTTCTTCATAAAGACCTTCTTGATCTATAGCATCCAAGAAATCATCATCTTCAAAAGCCATCAAAAGTCAATAATCATTACATTGTTCATCTTCATCACTATTTGAAAATCCATCACTATCTTCATGTGTATAATAGCTCTTCTTACTTACATTCTGTTTTTTGGTCCATCTAACTGGTTCCTTACCTTTGTCAAGCTTATCTTTATGAGGGCACTTGGCTGCATGGTGACCGACTCTTCCACAAGCAAAGCATTTATAAGGTAGCTTACCTCTGAATCTTCTAGAACCCCGTTGAAGGTTTTTGACAGAGTTTTATTCTTCCTCTCCTTCTGATATATGTCCTGACTCATTGTATTCTCCTTTTCCTGAGGCTTTGAATGTAGATTCTCTCATGTCTTATGGTCCCCCTTTTCTCATTTCGAAAGCAGTTAGGATTCCGTGCAGCCGTGACGTGGTAATGCTCTATAGATTCTGCTTTTCTTCTATGGCAGAAACTTTTGATTCAAACTTAGAAGACAAAGATCTTAGAACATTTTCAACCAAAGTAAATTATTTTATCTCTTCACCCAAGTTTTTCATATGATTAACAATCTCATATATACGTAAGAAATAATTAGCCAAAATTTCATCATTGTGCATTCTAAGATTTTCATATTGAATTATGAGAGTTTGTAGTTTTTCAGGTTTTACCTGATCGTCTCCTTCATAGCTCAGAACGATCTTCTCCCATATTTCTTTTGCGGTTTTGAGCTGCATAACCTTGACGAATTCTGATTGAGATAAGCTCCCTAATAGAGTATTGACAAGCTTTTCATTTGTTTCATACTGCTTCTTACCAGCCGTATTTGTAGGAGTTGTTGATGGAACTGTGTATCATGTTTCCACGATATCCCAAACTTTTGTACCAATAGATTGAAGATAGGTTGTGATTCTTACCTTCCAATAGATGAAGTTGCTTCCATCAAATATTGGTGGCCTAATAGATGCCTCCTTTTCGTAGTTCTTCATGATGATAGATCTTCCTTCAAGCGATCAAGCCTCTTCTGAAGGACCTGCTCCGATATTAATTGTTGGAAATAATACTGAGAGGGGGGGTGAATTAGTATTATCAGGTCAATTATTTTTCATTTTACAATCATATTTGTATACGCTACTTCAGTTGGTAAAAACCGCGTATGTACTCAACTACAGTTAAGGAAACTAGAATATAACCAATAGACTTGTAATTTAAATTATTCTTCAGTTGTTGATCATTAATATGTGCATCAAACCATATCAATAGTAACTAGGAACAATAAAATAGAACAAGCAGTCACACATAAGAACACAAGATATAAGGTGGAAACCCAATGTGGGTGAAAACCACCTGCTGCAATTGGTCTCTATCTTCTTTTAATTAGAAACTTTTGTTTACAATATTTCTGTACTGGTGCAGTCTTATACCAGTACACATGCTTCTACCTGCAGAAGGCTACTACCTTCTCTCGCTCTCCAGCTTCTCCTGGAAGGGAGATACAACCCCCTTAGCTCTTGTACTAGCTGAGGTACTAGTACGTAGGTGCTAACCTACAGAAGGCTACAACCTTCTCTTTTTTTCCAGGGACCGCGTTTCATAAATTTTCAGACTGGATCCATGAATAACATCAATCAAACATCAAGTATATTTGCATCAACCAATATTCTTTGCACAAACCAAAATTGGATCAAACAATCACTTCTCTGAATGCTGTAACCAGAATACAATAACAGTAACTAGACACCAATCCCGAACCTAGAATACTGCAACACTAAACAGAAGTAGCTAGAACATATTTCATGAGACATACGCTACTTCAATATGCATAACCTGCATGCATACGCTGATGTATTAAGGCCCACCTGCGTATACGCTATTTTGAATTACCTAACCAGCATGCATATGCGCCTTTGCTATGTCAAACCTGCGTACAGATCTATAAAAGATAATTTACCCTTTTCAATTATTCATACATTAGTTATACCCAAATTATTAGATTTATATATCAAGTCATGCACCAAGTATAATATATCAAAATCACACAAAGATACTTCTCTTCAAGCCTTGAGATCTTGACCCGTCAATATAACTTATCCATCTTCTAGCGTTTAGGTTCCTCCTTGATTCAGATCCAGCTATGCACCACAACCAATCACCAGTATTCTAGATCTTGCTTTTCATTAGATATTTAATACTTGAGTGAATGCCCTTTCCTAATGATCTTCTTCCCCTTTTATAGTCTTAGGCCTTACTCAATACCATGGTCCAAAACCATAGAGAATCAATACCATGGACCCAATACCTGGGTTCAACATTCGGACGAGATACCATGGTCGAAAACCATAGGTCCAAATACCAATGACCAAATACCTTGGACCAAAAAATAAGTTTACCCACATGTATGTGCTTTTCGTGCATGAAAGTGCATGCATACACATATGTGACTTTTGATCGGCAATCGCGTGCATATGCGACTTTGTTAAGAGGAACCTACGTATATCTCTTTTTGCTTTCATTCTGGGAGCATGAACTGTGATCTGCCATCTAAGTGAGTTGCCATCAAGGACAACACCTGTGTCATAGAGCCAAACCTGTGTCATAATGCCAACAGGGCAGTCCTCCTATTCCATCAAGACAGGAGGAAAATCCTCCAGTTCTCGTAACTCAAGGGTTTAATTCTCCTTTTTCTACAGTACCCCCTCCAAGTAGTCTAGTCACTTCCTTTGATTGGAATCGATTGGCAAGATTCCGCCTTCCTTCTTATGTGCCTTTCTAGATCATAGTACAGGTTTGTAATATGATTATATATGGCACTATTATGGATGAAGGTGCATCCGTGAGTATCCTTTTCTCAACTGCTTGGCAAGCGCTCGGTTCACTACCACTTGTGCCTGTTACCCAGAATCTATTGGCTTTTAATAGAGGAACCAATCAAACATTAGTGATCCTCCCTCAGTTACCTATTAATTTGGGAGGAAAAATCGTTTATCTGAATGTGATGGTAGTCCCAGGCCCTTTAGATTACAATTTACTTCTTGGGCACGACTATGTTTATAACATGGGAGCTATTGTTTAAACACTCTTTCGAGTGATTTGTTTCCCGCATGAAGGTAGAATTGTCACCATTGACCAACTTTCATTCCCCGGTCCAAATATGGCTCCCAATCAACCATCTTCCCTAAATGTTCCTTTTGTACCAATGGTATCATCCCCGCCACGGGTTAATTATGTGGAAACCCGTTCCATACCTAAATCAACTGACGATAATTTCAGTGATGTTGTACATCATGTACTAGGGGCATTGGATCCATATCTCTCCTTCATGACCACTTATGAGATGTGATTGAAAGGATACGAGGATAGTTCATTGTCTTGTGTCAACCTCATTCAAAAACGAAACAAGAAACATGAGGATAGTTCTTTTACTGTGTCAACATCGTTAAAAAATGAAATAGGTCCATGAGGATAGTTTCGTGTCTTGTGTCAACCTCGTTAAAAAAATGAAATAGGTCCATGAGGACAGTTCTTTGTCTTGTGTCAACCTCGTTAAAAAATGAAACAAATGAGTTGGAGGACAGTTCTTGGTCTTATGTCAACCTCATTAAAATATGAAACCAAGGATCAGAGCATAATTCCTTGTCTTGTGTCAATCTCATTAAAAAATGAAACAAGGGTCTATGAGCATAGTTTCTTGTCTTGTGTCAAGCTTGTTAAAAAATGAAACAAGGAATTAGAGCAGAGTTCCTTGTCTTGTGTCAAGCTCTTTAAAAAATGAAACAAGGAATATGAGTAGAGTTACTTGTATTGTGTCAAGCTCGTTAAAAAAAGAAACAAGGACCCCTGGAGAAAAGTTCCAAGTCGAGTCTTTGAGTAGATCTCGTAAAATCCCAGTTGAGTCTTTCACTTAATCTCATATATGAACCTTCATTCCATCTACCTGATAGCCACGAGTAGTCTACTTAGGTGAATGTAATGAAGCTTGGGGGGCATGCACCTAGTGGTAAAGATAAGTTTTCCTATAGGTCATGTGAAGGGAATCACCCCATTCACATTTGTCACTATCTAGACGAAGCCAAAAAGGTGTTGGATAACCGTCCTGCTTCATTGCAACGACTTCCATCTGGTTACAAGAGACTCTCACTTTCATCATGCTGGGGGCATGTAAACCAATCTAAAGCATAGTTTTTCATTTCGATCTTGTGTAAAAATGAAACCGAATCCAAGCATAGTTTTTCGTTTCGAGCTTGTATAAAAATGAAACTAAATCCAAGCATTATTTTATCATTTCAAGCTTGTGTAAACATGAAACTGAACCCAAGCATAGTTCCCCATGGTTCAAGCTTGTGTAAAAATGAACCCATTTCCATTTTTAACCTTGTGATTGCCATTCTATCAGCCTCTTTCGTCAGATGAGCCTTGGTTGTTTTCATCCCATCGCCACCATCCCTTTGGTCGATCATATGCTTTCACTTGGTTGTTTTACCCTTTTTGAGGAATAGTTGCAATGAGTTGTATTATTAGCCAGCCTCTTCACATAAATCAACATGTTTTGAGAAGTTCCAACATCACCGGAACCAGTTGCTATCCTAGCCACTACTCGTTCCTCAAAATGGAGTCCTCTTTTAATCTCTTTTCAGGCTCTCTAAATATCAAAAGATTGCTGAACGCTTTTCCTTTCGAACTCGTTAACGAATTGGAAATGATATCTCTCTTGTATTATTTTACGCTTTTTCAGACATTACGAAAAATAACTTGTGGAGTTTTCTTTTTGTGCCTTTTCAAACTCTCTAAACATGAAAATGACCAAGTTATCTTTGTCGTTAAACTTGTTAAAAACATCAAATAGTGAAAAACTTGTCCATCTAGACAAGACCGAGTTTCACCTTCGCTAGACTCGTTAAAGCATCAAATAGTGATGGATTCACCCAAAGGGTGGAATTATACAACAAGCATATGTTATCCTCCTCAAGGTTGATAAAAATAAAGAGGTACTGGTCAGAAATGACTGGGGAAAATGGAAAAAAGGGGAGAACACTTTATGGTAGCAAGTCACTCTAGAACATGACACTTTCACCTCATCACCATCACTATGTGGGTTGGGTCATTCAGCTTGATGGTTATCACACCATTGGTCTATCATACCATCCATTACTTTATTTTGGGTCAACGCTACCAATTCATTTTAGTGTCGCTGGCATGTTCAAGAGAAGTCATTTAGTCCAAACTTCATCCTTTGCAATATTGTAAACCTTCATTTTCATGACCACCATTCGAACTTTCTGTCGTCAGTCGATTTTCATCTCCAAAATCATTTACCTCGTTTCGTGTCATTGATGTGGGATACATCAAGGCCCTCCTGCAATGAGTCACTTCTTGTCGACATCAGCACATTATCCAAGAAGTTGACTTAGAAACACTCCTTCAGTACCTTGAGGCTTGCATACATCAATGGCAGGTTTCTCGCTTCGGGTGATAGGTTGACATCACTGGCCTTCAATCGAAAGATTTTGTATGGTGTTCGACATCAAATCATTTATTCACACCATGCAAAATGTACTATAGTACCTTGAGGGTCATTATCATTATCGGTGATTCCTCTCGCGTTTGTTAACGGCTTACATCATTGGCTGGTAACTAGACGATGTCTTCCCATGTTCAACTTCAGATCATCTATTCACATGGTTAGACTTGTACTTGAGCAAAATATTGAACGAGATTGAATACCTCAGATCTAGTTTCATCCATCTAGGCTGCGATATTTTCAGGAGTACTAAATCAAATGTACAATGGCCTTACATTCATGGTCATTCATTCATGGGTTTATATCTGTAGACGACTATATTTGTACATGTAATAAAATTTTATAAGCTGAGCATGGGTTTGCCTTCCCTCAACAAGCTCATGAGAAAAAATCAAATTATCATGATATATGTATTGTAATTGATGTAGGTCACCTTCCACTTTGAAACCTCCTCTCCACATAGTAAAGTATTTCACTCAACTTACATATTTACAACTTCATGCTTTAGGGGGCAACTGTTATAGATCCATTTGGGCACATCAACCCCGACTTACAGATCAGTACTATTAGGGCCCATCAAATCCTAATTTAGTTGTTACATGCCCTAATGAAGTCAACCATCAGAATGCCTCCTTCCCAAGAGATTCCATGATTGAAATCATCCAAAAACTGCCTCTGAGAAGATCAACGTAGGCAGGCCTTTATCAGGGCACACTGTAGTGTAGCCCAGTACACTGCTAAGGTGCATTGCAACACACTTGAGCCCTCTTTGGCCTGTGTTGGGCGAATTTGAGTGAAATTTGCATTGGGGTTTGGAATATTCCTATCCATAGGATGCTTCTAGAAGTTTCCCAATGCTATCCACTCCTTTGGGCTCGAAATTGGATGAGGGAGGAAGTTAAGGAACGCCATTCCCTTTACACCTTCCTCCATGGAACTAAATCCTAAGTTTTAGAGGGCATTCATTATCACCATTTATGGCATAGCTTCCTTCATTCACCTATAAAAAGACCACTCATCTAAGTGATCAGGGGCTGGTTGGAAATCATTGAATTATAGGGAGATGCTATTAGTATGAGACTTGAGTTGGTTTCAATTATTGTAATGATGTCAAAATGTCTTGCTTGTTATGAGGAGAGGATGGGATTGAACTGGAGGAGTGGCACTGAATCAAGCAAATTGGGTTATAACTCTTCCTTTTACTAATAAAGTGTTCAAAGATTTTTCCATATGTTTGTATTGTTTATTGATGCTTTCATATGTGTATCATACACTTGATTCCATTTTCTATTTAATCAATAGATCATTATCATATGATTTGATCAGTTTTTGTCTTCTCTCTGTGTGTAGGTACTTTTCAAGTGGATTAAGTACGGAAAGGAGCAACATAATTGGTCAAGGGAGATAAGGAGTAAGTGAAAGCTTCAGGTAGGCTTCTTCACTATCTTATTTAATCGATTGGTTATAGAAAAAGTAGAGAATGCTTTGCACTACTGTTCTAGACTTATCTGCTAGTCTAGGGGTTTAGGTGTTTATCGATAGACACTAAAAGTTCCCAAAACAATCAATGTTTTGGAAATTCACTCATGTTGGTCACCTATCACACTTTTATGGAGTTGTCATAATATAAACATGTCAGTCATCATCATCATTCCATTTAGTCTCAGATCATTCATTAGGTCGCTAGGGTTTCCAAGGTCCATCATTTTCATGAATAAATCCAACAGTGAATAGAGCATGACAAGCAGCTCTTGGGTATTTATTTGTGAATTTTCACACATTCATCATGTTCTCATGTTCAAAAAGTTCCAGAAGAAGGAGTTTCACCACTCAGGAAAGTAAAAGGCAACATAGGTTTTCAGTGGTAAAGGTAACTCTATTTTCATAAGTGAAAAATCAATTTTTAAAGGATGGTGGGTTCCATTTATTTTTTAAAAAGAGAAATAATTTTCCCTATATAAACTTAAAAGCCCCCAAACTTGGTTCATTTACCTCCTATTCACTCTTGAGTATTGAGCTATCCTATCCAAGAGAGTAAAACAATTAGTTTCCTAGGAAAATATGGAAAAAATCTTAAGGTGTTGCGCTTAGAGCAGAGGCAATGAGCTCAAAAGAACTGCGTTGCGTAAAGGCGCTGTGCTCAGGAGCAAAGCGCTACACTCAGGACAGAGTGCCTAGAATTCACCCAAAACTCTCCAAATTTCATTTTTTGGCTTGCAAGATTAATTTCATTGACTTCTAAGCCAAGAGACAAGTAAGTACACCATAATTATCCCTCATTTTCTTTTCAAAATCATCTAATGCCAATGATACTTCAAATTAGGGTTTGTAGTGAAATTTTTCGTGGGAAACGAGAGGGTGATAATGGCCATTTTTATTTTTGGTTTCTAAAACATGTAAAATGTTTTCCTACACCTGCATACATGTTTAATAAACAATTTTAACCATTCAATCCACCTCAAAACAAAGTTTTACCCCTCAAAAAGTAAAACCCTAGCTCATTCCTAGAGGTTTTTGGGCATTTTTCATTACAAACCCTGTTTTTCCTCCTTGCAACCAGATCACTCTTCCAATGTTTCTTCACTCATTTTCATCAGCTTCCAAAGTTCATATCCACCTTTTCAAAACCTCCTCTATAATTTTGTCAAAATACACCTTCACATCACTTCATTTCCATTCATACCACAGAACTTTATTTTTCATTGTCTTCTGCTAGGGTTTTTTGTCATCATGGAGGTAGAATTTTCACCAGAGAGGAAAATACATCATAAGGGAGGGAAGATCCTCAGATATGAGCCATCAAATTGTAATGAAATAAACTCCTATCCTTTCATGAAACAGTGCATCGAGGATGTACATTGCTTGGAGTTTCCCAAAAGAGTGAGTGGGGTGGGGTTTCATGAACAATTAACAGATTGGGTGGAAACTCAGTTGACGGATGAAAGTGTTTTCATCACTGGTGTTGAGTTCATTTTTTCAGTGGCCTCCATCGCAATTGCAACAGGGTTACCAGACAATGGTGAATATTGGTTCAAAGGAATGAGGCTAGATCTTGAATACTACAAGCCTTTCTTAAAAACACCATATAGGGAAAAACATGCTGACATTATGCCTTTCAGATACTTATTGGAGAAATATGCCCCTTTGATGAAGATTGTCATGAAGTTCTTTACATGTGAAGGAAGATTCTCTAGGCTGTATGCTTATCATATTCACCTCCTGATTCATTTCACCTCTCAAAAGCCACTCAACATGTGTAACTACCTTTCCAGGAGAATTTCCAAAATGTCGGAAAAGATACAAGTGAAAAACAAAGAGCACTCCCCAAGCTTGTTTCGTCATAGTCTAATCAAAACTATTGTCCTTCACCAGCTTGCAGAGAAAGGTATTGCTTGGGAAGCCTTTTTGGAAACAACCCTGAAATGGCATGAAGCCAATGTAGTAGCTCAGTCTTCTAGTGTGCCAAAATAGCAAATGCAGGTGGGGTCCTCTAGAAAATCAATGGAGAAAACTCAAGTACCTAAGCCTGAGGTGACTAAAGTGTACAAGAGAGGATAGAGGCTTGTGTTTTCTTCTCATGGAGAGAAATGGGCCAAGCCTTCTTCATCGACAAAGAAGGGATGACAACGAAAGATAAAGACACAATTGAGCATGAGTTTGAGCTAGTTGGTTCAGAGGTCGAGGATCAAACTTCAAGCATGCAACAAACAATCATAGATAAAGACTATCAAATCAAGGAGATTACAATCAATATGGATAGAGAAAAATATGTCATCTCATTCCTTGAACAGGAGAATAATCAACTCAAAGCAAAGGAATTGATCATGGAAAAATAACGAGCCAAGTTATTGCATTAGGTTGGCAAAGGAAAAGAAATCATAGAATCAAGCAAGCTTGAAGGATCAAAAGGGAAAGGAAAGAGGAAAAGGCCAAGAACAAAGGGCCTGAAGAAAGCTTTGCAAGAAGAGGAAAAACACATCCTATTGAATGAAGACATGGACCTAGAAGAGAGAATTTCTCTTGAGGCCAATCAAGACAAGGAGTATTGGCTCAATAGGGTGAATGAACACTTGGAGAAGCTCCTTGAGAAGGAAAATGAAGATAATCATTTGCTCAGGCATATGGCGCACCACTACCAGGCTCAAAACATGATCGCCAATGTCAAGGTAAAGCAGCTTGAAAACAAGCTCAAGGAAGCCAAAAAGGACAAAAAGGATGAGGGAAACTAGGAGATGCTTACTGAAGCATATATGAACGTTTAACAAACATATTTTTACAGCTTCCAGCCAAATTTGAGCAAATTCTGAGCACTTTTTGTTTTTTGAGAATTTTTGAGCTAAATTCAGAAAATCAACAGCTCCACAACGCAGTGCCTTGGCGCTGCGCTTTTTCCTCAGGCCTCCATTTGAGGAAAAGTCTACATTTTTGGAAATCTCTTTCCATCCTCTAAAAACCTATTTGCTCAGATTTTGCAGAGGTGGCTTAGTTTTGGAGAAAAATGCAAAAAAAGTAGCAAAACACTAGCATTCTGGAACCTTTTTTGACAGGTGTTGCACACAAGGAGCGACCTTGGGAGAATGGATATTTTAAGGCCTTCCCATGGTCCAAATAAAAAATTCAAACTATTATGGAAACTAGACTTGAAGGGCTAGTTGACCGTTCTCTCAATTTTTTATTTTGACCCCTAGAAGGCACCTCAAAAGCATCTTAATGTCAGCGATGCACGTTTGCACTTTTCTGTGTTTTAATTTGTAAATTTCATTGTGTAAAATTTCTAGCTTCTAGTTTGACTCAGTCAAAGTCAAGATTCTCTATGTAATGGCACTAGTTTCGAGGCTAGGTGATATAGGCATGAATAAATGTACATCATAGGTTGTTTTTTATGTTTATTAGGCCTCATAAAAGAAGCAAACTCCTAAACAAACTCTCCATGAAGTATTTGAGTTTCACCTTCTCACTCTCACCTATTGGTTGAGAGAATCTTTGAGTCAGTTCCTCCACCAAGGAATTTGACTTCTGAAGGTGGTAAAGTGATCTAAGAGAGTCTATATGTATGATTTCTCTTGAGGAGAAGAGGGTTGAACGTTTTGTGAAGGAGGCTTGCATGTAATCATATTTTTAGCTAATACAGAGATAGGTTGCAACCATTTTCAAGTAACTCTAGCCCAATGAGTTCATGGTGATTGTTCTTCATTCTATTTGTCTTCTAATGGTTTAAACATCTTTATCTACATGATCTCTCTTCTTTCTATGGATGCCTTATAGTGAAATACACAAAATTCTTGTTTTTCAAGCTTTGTTATCTGGTTTTCATAGTTACGTTTATGTCTTCATAAGCTAATGAAATCATGTTTACTTATGCTTATTAGTTTCTTCTACACCTTCTCCTCCATACTACACTGACAATATTCAAAATACACCATGGCTTCTGATATCTAGCTCCTTCTCATATTTGCTCCTGCACTCCTACAGCCTTGACCTATTTGTGGCTCCAAACCCTAAGTTCAGCAAACCCTAAAAACCCAAATTTTCATAAACAAACAAACAAATACATATATCTAGCCTAAAATTCATTTGATTTAAAGTCATATCATTGATAAGAGACTTAGAGAGATCCCTCTCATACTCAGTAGGGCTAGCTACTGAGCTGAAGTGGTTTGAGGTTACCCTTCTCGATTTCCTTTTCGGCCTAGGAGATTGTAAGGACTAACATTTTTGGCATTGTTGCTGGGGAACGACTGTTAAATCATTCCTGAGAAATATATAAGAGCTTTCAAAGAACTGGTTCTGTAGTTCATAGCTTCCAGTCTCCAAAGGTAGGCTGAATTCTTAAATTTCATCAGTTTATGGTGTATACATTCTAGCTTCCAAGAGGCATACCAGGTTAAACCTTGACCCAAATCCACCCTTCATTGTTGAAGATCTAGAAAGACTGCCAATAAAACTTAGATTACCCATCACTAAAAGTGCAGTTCAAAAAATTAAAAGAACAACCTCTCTTCCTAAAAATCTGTTTGCCTTTGAGAAAATTCCTTTTGATGAGAAGATAGAATTATCTCTTTCAGGTCGAAGTATGAGTCCTATATTTCTGAAGTGACATTAGAACGTTTAAAGGTTGAAACTCACTCTATTTCTTCAGAATATTTTTCTATTAAAATTGATCATGAACTATGGTTGAATTTTGAAAAGCTTCAAAGCCTTGTTGACCAACTCCAGATCACTACTGAAAACGCTTTTGTCCAATATCATCTTGAATACCTGGCCACTGCTTCATCTTCTGTTTCACCTCCAAGCACATTTGCTACATCTCCCAAAACTTCAGTTTCATCATCTTTCATACCACCTCCATTTGTTCCATCTTTTCCTGTACAATTAATTGTAGTAGCTCTGTCACCCCCATCAGTATCATCATCCTTACCTACACAGCCCATTGTAGTACCTCCACTATCTCCAGTAGTCATGGTGCAATTTGCACCTCTCTTACTACCTACTCAACTTTTTTCTTTGCCTCAAAATTATGGTCAAATACTCCCTCTGTTTGATGGAAGTGCAGAAATTACAGCTCAGCAGCATTTTTACAAGTTAATGGATTTCATTGGTTTAGAAGAAATTGATGAAGGTAATGCCAAGATGAGCATTATAGCTCAAAGTTTCTCAGGAGATGTTAAGAAATGGTTTCAAAGTATGGATTCTAATTATGTTAACATTTCTCAAAGATGGATTGAATTATTCTTAGCTCGTTGGTAAGAGAAGAAAAATCCATTATAGATATTGGTTGAGTATAATTCAATGAAAAGGAACTCAAATGAAATAGTTCAAGAATTTACAGCAAGATTCAACACAGTGTACAATTCCATACCTGATGATATGAAGCCTCCTCCTAGTCTGGCTCTTCTTCATTATGCTAATGCTTTCGATCTAGACATAGCATACCAGATGAGAGAGACAGATCCTACTACTCTTGAAGAGATGCAGTGGAATGCAGTCAGTGTCGAATACAATTTGCTCATCAAGGAGTCAAAATTAAAGTCAGAGAGGACTGAGAAGATAGTTGTCTTTAAAGAATAACCTGCATCATCTTCTGATGTAAACCTTGATAATCTGATAAAATCTACGGAGAGGATGATGGATAGAATATCCATAACTGATCGACAAGCATAACCTTTAGTGAGGAATCCTAACTTTCATAGCCTGCAATAACAACAGTTTAGAAATCGACAGAAAGAGCAGTGTAACCAAGATCCTCAAGGTCAAGTAAGAGATCCATTTCAGCAAAATTATACTGAAAGGCTTGGAAGAAGATGAAGAAGAGATTGTAGAAGCAAATCACTTATTTCAAGAAGATTAACTACCTACTTTCCTAACAGAAGAAGATCAATTTTCCGAAGATTCTCTCATACCAAGTGATCAGCAATTTGTAATTGCAAGTGACGATCTGTGGGTTGTTCAAACTGAAGAGTAAAGAGGATATTAGAAGACCCTTAGCCATCTTCAAAAGTAGTACAATTTGAGGAATAGAAATGTACCTGTTACTAAATCAGAAAAGAAAAAATGTACAAAAAGGCACACTAAGCAAGGAAACTACTCCTGCAGGCCAGAATAAAAAGAAGGACATTGTCATACTGAAACGGGATGGAACAAATGAAGTCTCTACCAGCAATGTGAGGAAAGAAAAATAATTGGAAACTGAAAGCCACAAGAAGGAGTCTTAAGCTAAAGGCCAAACAGAAAAGAAGGACGTCGCTACAAAAGAGGTAGAAAAGAAATCTAATCTTTTTAGTTTGGAAAACGAAATTTCTAAATTGAAGATTTCTATTCCCCTCACTGAATTAGTGAGGAATGAAAAATATAAATTTTAGATTACAAAGATGATTAACGTTGCCATATGTCTTATACAGTTAATGTAGCTGATGATGAGCCAACAATCCTTTTTGGTTCGGCCTTAGAAGGAGATCCCGAAGATAGTGAAATCCCTCCTTTTTATCTGAGTCTTAAACTTCATGATTTTATCCTTCATAATGCCATGTTAGATTCTGGTGCCTCACATAATCTTATGCCTAAAGCCATCATAGATAAACTAGGACTGAGTATCACCTGACCCTACCATGATATTTATTCCTTTGATTCCGGGAGAGTGAAATGCCTTGGTCTCATTAAAGACTTGGTAGTGTCCTTCGACCAAATCCCTACCAAAAATGTACTCATGGACGTAGTAGTTGCCGATATTCCTCCTAGGTTTGGCATGTTGCTTTCAAGGTCTTGGGGAGCAAAACTAAAGAGCACTCTGTAGCTTGACTTTTCATATGCCACTATCCTTGTTTTTTGTCAGCTCCAGAAACTTTATATGGAAAAGAAGATGAAATTTATGATTAGCAGTAAGGAGAATCCAATCAATCATCCTATACATGTTGTCCATATTGATCTTGATTCTTTCATTTTATTTAGCGATATAAATTCTGTTGGTGATGAAAGTTAGCTAGTGGAAATTTCAAAAGTTCCTAAGGTCATCAGCAGCATGCATGAAGTTATTACAGTAGAAGGTAAAGAGGTTAGTGAAGAGTGTTTGCAGCCAGCAAATCCTATTGAGGAAATTGAAAGAATAGTGCAGAAAACAGAAAGTTTTGAGATAGCTGGTCAAATTCCTAAAAAGTCAACAGTTCAGCCTTCAGAAATCCTTTTTCCAGATGAAGAAAATGGTCTTTGGACCATGGAGTTCGATGGTGCATCAGGAAGAGAAGGAGCAGGGATTGGTGTGTGGACACATGGTCCATTACATCAGTCAAATATAATCCCTTGAAATGTGAGAATGAGTTCTTATAAGCTAGCCTTTGAGTGTTCAAACAATGAGGCAGAGTATGAGGCATTGATTACTGGCCTCAAAATTTTGAAAAAGTTGGGAGAAAAAAATATTTCTATTTATGGCGACTCCGAATTAATAATCAAACAAGTCAAAGGGGAATACTAGGCCAAGCACCCAAGAATGAGAGCTTATCGCAATGTTGTACTTGACATCCTCAAGAATTTTTTAGAATACACTTTGTCTCTTATTCCTAGAACTCAGAATGTCATAGCTAACTCACTCGCCACTGCAGCAAGTATGGTGAAGATCCCTATTCATCCTAATCAGAAGTACTCCATCCATGTCAAACATCACCCAGCTATTCCAGATAACATGAGATTTTGGCAAGTGTTTGGGGATGATAAACAAATAGACAATTTTCTGCAATTGGAAGGATAATTTCAGAATTCTCACATTGATGATGCATACAATTTGAATGATTCAGACATCCACTCAGCTGAGATTGAAGTATTCTATCTCAAGGACAACAACATTCCAAGAGGCTTGGTGCCTTTGGAAGAGCTATTTGACCATGATGATGTCTCTAAGAAGCCCACCATGGTTCATACAGAAAAAGGAGTTGAAGATGTAAACATGGGCATAGTTGATAATCCTAAAATGGTCAAGTTATCAAATTCCTTATCTCCTGAAACAAAAAGTAAGTACATGTCTTTAATGAAAAAATTCGTTGATGTATTTGCTTGAGACTATTCAAATCTGAAATTTTATGACAAAAGTATCATTCAGCACGCCATTCCTATTAAGCTCGATCAGAAGCCATTTCGCCATAAATGTTGAAAATGGCAAGAAATGCTAAAAATAGAAGTGCTAAAAATAGCACTGTTATAAATAGAATTTTGGGTACCAATGTTGGACATAGCAACAAGGAATGAAAAATGGAAGTGCTAAAAATAGCATTGCTATAAATAGAATTTCGGGATGGATTCCAATTTTAGTTAGTCCCTGAACTAAAATTGAGAAGTAAAATTCAAATTTGATCTTAGCAGTTGTTTGTGAAATAATTAATTAATTCATCTTGAGTTAATTAGTTGCAGAAAATCAAACATGAAGTCTATGTGAGGACATGCAACAATTATCCCATTAATTGAGGAATTTATTCCTTAGTTAAAGAGATAAGGATGAGTTGTAATTAGTTAGCTCAGGTAACTAAGTTAAGTCAAGTTAGATTAATTCTAATAGTTTGTAGAATTAATTGTGAGTTCAGTTAGTTAATGCATGCATGCATGTAACTACTGCACTTCAGATAACTAAATATTCTCTCATAAATAAGTCATGCATGTCAGTTCAGTCAGAGACCTAGTTGAGATCAGAGGAAGGGACAATGTACTATTACTTGGAGGATTTTTCCTATATAGGAAACTCATCCATGCAGAAGTCATTATCTCCTTCAGGTTTGTGCAGTTATTTCTGATCCAAGTGAGCAGTGTGAGGTGGGAATTCACACAAGTGGAAGCACTAGACCCCAAGAAAAACTGTGCAAGGAAATAGGAAGCTTGGAGGGAAGAGGAGAAGGTTGTGAGAGCCTTTGACTGTCTATCAGCAGTGTTGTTTGATTGCAGAGAGAGTAGGATAACTTGAGAGCTAATTCTTTTTGTAACTTGAACAAATTTCCACTTGTATGATAATACAGAGATTGGGGTTTTAAGTTGAGGCTTTCCCCGGGTTATTTCTTTTGTGTTATGTGTGATTGATTTCTCATTCTCAGTTATATGTGTTCTCATTGATCTTTCTCATATTTGATTAATCTTATGCAAAGTTTCTTGTAGAAGTAGATCTTGTATTTTTCTTGAGTCTATTTCATAATTTGTTGATCTACAATGGGAATTTCTACATGGTATCAGAGCTAGCTGATCCATAGAGAAATTTCTACATGGTATCGGAGCCAAATTTATCAGAGCAAAGTTTATCAGAGCTGAGAACAATATACAAAGAAGGGAGAAGTTCAAAGTTTGAAGTTCTTGATTGTAGAAATCAAATTCTTATCACATCTCAAAGTTCACTAATGGCATTCAATGGTTTGAGACTCGAGTATGCCCTGGATGGTAGCTCAAATTATATAGCCTGGAAGGATCATATGGAAGTGGTATTAGAGGACAATGGTTTGAAGGACTTCATTGATCAAGAAGAGCCCAAGCCAGCAGCAACTAATGCCCAAGAATTGGCGGAATGGAAGAAATGTGTGGCCAGAGCAAGGAGGATTCTTCTAGAGGGATTTCAAGACCATATTATCTCGAGTATCCATGGGAATGAGACACAATTTTCAATGTGGAAGACATTGAAGGATATATATTAGAACAACAACGATCAGAGGAAGTTGGCGCTGAAAGACAAGCTTTGGAAAATCAAGTGTGAAAAGGGCGACATGATCTCTACCTTCCTGAACAAGCTCACCACCTGCAGGGATGGGCTTGGAAGTGTATGGATCACGACTGATGATGACAACATGGTGAGTCTAGCTCTCCTCGGTCTTCCTAAGAGCTGGCATAGCTACAAAGACTCAGTTAATGGAAGAGAGAAACTGCCAGGTTGGGAACGAATTTGGTCGGATCTGATGCAGGAGGAGATAAGAAGAAGCACCAGAGATGGTTCTTCATCCAAGGAGGATGAAGAAAACTACACCTTAGCGAGTGAGGCAAAGAAAGGGAAGGAGAAGGATTCTCCGCCCAAATCGAGTTCTTCCCATGGTGGGAATAAGTTTGACAAATCGAAAGTGCAATGCTTTCATTGTCATGAGGTGGGCTATTTTGCTACAAATTGTCCATTGAAGAAATCCAAGATGGGATCCAAGGAAGGATCTGAAGGTGAGGCATTGGCCTCACAATTTGAGTTGGATTTCACCCTCTTCGCATGCATGGTTTCATCCATGGTGGGATGTGGTTGGTTTCTTGATAGTGGAGCTTCTTTCCACATGACCGGCAATAAGAGTTTGTTTAGTACCTTGGAGGAGAAAGATCTCCAGATACTCATAGTGATGGGTAATGATGAAAAGTATAGTGTCTCAGGAGTAGGCATAGTTGTTTTTCAAAGGGAGCATGTTGCTCGCATTACCTTGACCAATGTCAAGTATGTACCAGGACTAAGGAAAAATTTGGTGTCGATCGCAATGCTGGAAGACAAAGGCTATGATGTAGTCTTCAGTAAGGGAAAGGTTTTCCTTCAATACATCACCACTAAACAAGTGAAGCAAATCGGTTCATGAGTCAAGAACCTGTATACTCTTGAGGTTCAAGATGCATGCAAAGCCTTGAGGAGCAAGACAACTGATGGAGACTTGGTGGTTGAGAGGGAGAGTACGTTACCTCTCAACATGCAGCACCGGAAGAAGTCTCAGACAATTGTGGAGGAGCCACGATTGGTGAAGCAACTTCAGAAGGTTGTGGAGCAGCCACAACTAAAGAAGCCAAGAGGAGATCTAGTGGAGGCATTCACTCATGTAGATACCTCTAGTAGGGGGAAAGTTTGAGCCAAGTGGGTAGAGGGAGCACATGCATCCATATCTCCAGGTAGGAGGTGGGGCGATGTGGAGTGATAGTCCCAAGAAGGCTGGATTAGGGGCAGGATCATTGAGGTACCCAACCTCTTTGATTAGACCTTGCTACGAGAGCCCCG